>JAKTTO010000057.1:0-11757 GCA_030581535.1 Yamadazyma siamensis | reverse complement strand
ATTAGTATTAGTATTAGTATTAGTATTAGTATTAGTATTAGTATTAGTATTAGTATTAGTATTAGTATTAGTATTAGTATTAGTATTAGTATTAGTATTAGTATTGTGCCAGTACCACTTCAGTTTTGTGATTGTTACTTCTCACAGCGGCCCGTTGGCCCCGTTGCCAAGTGTTCATTTGTTGAGTGAACTTTGACTCTTCAATTGTTGGGGTCCCACCACCCACCATTTTGCATCATCTGTCGCCGTAACTCAAATTCAGGAGCCCAACGCTCGTGGTCAGATGGGAGTCTTTTTGGTGTTGGTGCCGTCTTTGAACTGGAGAGTTTGCAGTGGATGTGCCTCGGAATACGCCGAAATCAATACCCATATTGCCCACACTCGAATACCGACTTGAAGGCCAAATAGCGTGAGCTCATCGGACTTCTCGACTGTGTCCTGGCGATAAAGCACAGACGTATATGCACGTCAATCAAGTGTATCAACAGATGAATCATTCGAATCGCGCGCGCTCCCAACCAACAGACGTGCGCGCGGCCAAAATGAGTCGCGCGACTCACTTCTCATTGTCAATTTTCGCAACCACAAGCACTATAAGAAGGCACCCAAAGCCCGGTGAAAATTATCAATGCAAGCGGAAGAGGAAGACAAAGAAATCTTGAAATCGCAGTTGTCACAAGATGCCAACACCTTCAGTGGGGACGCTGACGCAGACCTCGAGTCCAGCGACAACGACCGCAAAAAACAATTGGATAAAATCTACCGAAAGCTCGATTTGAGAATCATTCCTGCTTTATGGTGTCTTTATTTCATGACCTCGTTCGGAAGCAACTCGTACGGGTTGACGTTGACCATGAACACCGAACAAGGCCACTCGATCATCCAGTCGCTTAACCTCGGCTCCAAAGATACGAGTACTGCTTCTGCTTTATACTATGTTGGGTACATTATCTTCGATGTGCCCATGAATTTGGTGATGACAAGAGTCAGGCCCCAGAGCTGGCTTTCGCGTATTGTGCTTACGGTTGGATTGGTGTACGCGTGCTACACCGCGTTATCGAATGCCGGAGGCCTTATTGCACTTAGATTCATTTCCGGAGTGGTAGGAGCCGGTACTTGGCCCGGAATGAGCTACTACATCAGTCTCTGGTACCCAGAGGAGCGTCAGACACGGAGAATCGGCTTCTACTTCACGGCTGCACAGATCTCTGCTTCGGTATCCGGACTTGTGAACGCCGGGTTCCAGAAAATGGACGGATCCCGTGGGTACTACGGCTGGCAGTGGATGTATATCATCTACGGGAGCTGCACGATAGTAACAGGATTCATCCTTTTGTGGTGGCTTCCAGACAGACCGTTCAAAGTGCACGAGGAAGGCACCAATTGGCTCACCAGAACGTACAACAAATACGCAACTCCCAAACATCCGTTGACAGAACAAGAACAGGAGCTCCACCGTCAAGATATCCAAGGCAGATACAAGCTTGTGGAGTGGGGATGGAAGGACATCGTGATGGTGTTATCGGATCTCCGTGTGTGGCCGTTGATTATCATGTATTTCGGAGTGGTGGGAACCGGATTCGGGCTTGCGGTGTTTGGAACCACCATTATCCGGGCAAACAACCCCAGTCTCAGTTCCATCAACATCTCGCTCTTGTATGCACCCATCTGGCTCTTTGATCTCGGTGGAATCTTGACGGTGACGCCTTTTGCAGACAAATTCCCCAAATACAGATACTTGATTTTCAGCGGAGCCAGTGTGATAATTATCGTGGGTATGTTGGTCACCACCTACGCAAAGGGGTCCTGGAACAGGTACGCCGGGTTGCTCATTGCCGGGTACGGGTTGGGGCCCACGGTGCCCATTTGTATGTCTTTGTCGGCCGAGATCATGGGAAAAAGATACGGAGACGTGGGAATCGCCGTCAGTGCTGCGTTGGTGAGTGGATTGGGGAACTTGGGGCTGGTAACTGCCACATACGCCTTGTACAGCGGATGGCCCGAAGATCGTGCCCGTTTGTTCCAGTACTCTAACATGATGTTGGTGTTGATGTTGGGGGTTAGTGTGGTGGCTGCGTTTGTGCTTGAGGGAATCAGGAACCGGGTGAGAGTAGCCAGGCCAGAGTAGGCACGTGGGTGGAACTAGGTGGGTGAGCCAGGTAGGTGAACCACGTAGGCTAGAACTGTTAATTTAATATACAGCAGACACTAGAGGAAGAGTGATTTGAGTAATTATGTGAGTGTCCCGTGTATCAATTGAGTACTCAGTGTATGTGAGTATTCAGTGTATCATGTGATGATGCAGAGTGGGTATTGGGAGTGGGTGTTGGGAGTGGGTATTGGGAGCGGGCATTTGGAGTCAAAACTCAATGTGATTCAACGTGACTATTGAGAGGTAAGTATCAATGTGAGGTTTAATGGGGGTATTCAGAGTAGAATTCAATGTGAATATTCAGGGAACATTCGGGTGTTAGAACGTGAGGCAAGTATTCAGTGTGGTCCAATGTGTTTCAATGTAAGTATCAATGTGAACACACCTGGAACTACAAACTAAGAAGTGTCCGTAGATTCACTAGGGCCCGGCTGAAGAGAATATACCTTGATGCCTGTCACGTGTCTGCGGATGTGATTCACAACCATTCATCCGTTAGAATGGAACGTGACTCAGTTATTGGGCGATCGAGTCATCCAGATAGTGAACACAATTATGAGTCCCAGATCATGGCGTCACATAGACTATTATCAGAAACTATATGGATCGTTCTGATCATTCAGGCCATTGAACACGTTGGAAGTGAATATAGAAATGCACCCACCTAAACGATGTTGGTTCTGATGATGAACACATCCAGGATGGCCGGGAATGGACTAATCTACGAGTACGTCACGTGGATGAACATAGTTTCTGACGTATTTCTGACATATTTCTGACAGTGATTTCTACAGTTTAAATAATGACACCGAATGCATCGAACCATGATTCCCATTCGAACCCTAGACACCAAACACCCTGGCTGGACCGGCTGTTTTAGAATCACGTGACCATTCTATACCCTGAATCGGAGATTGCGTGGGGACTACCCTTCTTTCAGAGAAACACCGGTAGTTTTCTGGCACCATGAACTTCCAGAGTGTCCACGTGACCCTCGACATCCAGTGACCTCACGTTCTCCTTCTACCGATTCTCGTCATATCATATATTTACAAATAGTACATTAATCATATCTTCGTGATTTCTCACGTGAGTTTCGCAACCTGGTCTTTCACGTGAGTCTCACTTCTTTTTGAATTCGTTAGCAAATGGACACTGGTTGTCCTCCATGTGTGAAGTCATCCACACCTCAACACTATCAAACGTCTTCTTACACATCCGGCATGTCCCGGGACTGTTTTGGCGTTGATCTTTCCGAGTGCCGTTCGGATACTGGAAATGGATGGCTTTCAAATGGTTCTTGAAAGTATCGCATCTACTGAATATTCCCGAACTGTGCCCACAATGATCTCCGGTGGAATGGTCTTTGAACGGACACTTGAACTGTCCCTTGTCGCTTCCAGTTTCCTTCCAGTGGCACTTCACGTGTCTGAATAAATCATTGGGGCGGGCAAATCCTCTATTACAATGTTGACAAATGTGCGGCCTACTGTCGGGGTTTAAATGGGTGGACTTGTGAGTAGCCAAGTTGGAGAAGTATAAGCGGCACTCCGGGCATTGTCTTTTTTTACGGGGTTTCCACTTGCGTTTTACAGGTTCGCTTTCATCGTCGGACTCGAGTTTGTGCTTGCGGTCTTCAATGTCTGGAGATGCGGAGCTGATGCTGGATCTGGGGCTGAGGCCGCTGGGGCTTCCGAAGGCGGCTGAGGCGGAGGTGGAGCTGGGGCTGAGGCTGGGGCTTGGGGACGCGTGGATTGAGTTTCTGCTGGCGGTGTTGATGGATGGGGCGAAGGAGTAGGCGGGGGACGATTGGAATGCGGAGCCTAGACTGGCGGTGGCGGTGGCGGTGGCGGTGGTTGCAGAAGCGGCCACTATGGAGTTGGTGTTGGAAGAAGTGGTGCCAGCCGCGGCCGCGGTATTGGCAGTGGCACCACCCACTGCGGCGGCACCTCCTGCGATACTTCCCGCGGCACTAACACCACCAAGACCGGCTATACCACCTGGTCCACTTCCGCTAATACCGCCAAACCCCGACTCCATATTCACTCTCCCAGCACCCACCTGTACCGCTCCCGCTCCAACTCCCGCTTCAGATCCCACAGCACCGTGTGAGTAGCCGAAGCTCTTCACAAGCGGAAGATTCAAGTTCAGTATCGATGGAAGCACATTTCCAGTGATTTTATTCCCGACTTCAAAAGTTTCACTATCAAACTGCAACGACCGAATCGAAGGTAACAGTTGTGCTTGATTCAAATTCTTGACAGAGTTGGTAGAATTTGGTAATGCTAACATTGCCACGGAAATATTTTCAGTGGGGGTCGGTTGCAATAAATATAAATTGTCAAAACTAAATGTCACCGAGCCACGCCCCACCTTTACTTCCGTTCCGACCCAGTGTATCGCCGTGGACACCGCCATCACCAACTTGCCCCTATTTCCACTGCGGTTACGTAAGCGCGGCCTCATACAGGTCGGTGTTCATACAGGTCGCAAGCTGGTGCTTGGAAACGGATTAATCGGTGTTTGTGGTCAACGTGCATTTGAAAAAATGCGTTTTTATACTGGCGTGTAGGTTGCTTAGGGGTGTAGTGGGCGCTGTAGGGGTGGATGAAGTTGGGAAGAGTTTCTGATCGGCGTTATACATGGTGGTGACTTCAAACTGCAAATTTAAAGAGCAAAAATAATCGCACCCATTTTATGTCCGCCGCTCCCCGTGTCGCGGTCAAAGCTCGGTAATTTCCTCTTACACGGCTATATCTTCAAGCAGGAGGCGTGGGTTTTTGTGGGGCCATTCGCGTGTCGGCGTTTTAGCGTGTCGGCACGGTTGTGTCATGGCGTATGTGTATGCATACTACTTTCTTCCGCAAACGGGCGCACCCTACTACACTTGGCGCCAAACACTTGCTGTATATCCTGGAACCCGGAACCAAAATGTTTCCGTGCGATGCGGCGAGTACCATTGCAGATTTGCCACGGCTGATTTTTTCTGCCGTGCGACCAACGATCCTGCCGCTTGTAGCGCCTTGGATCGCCACCTCGAATACCGGATAGCTGCTGTCCACCGCCTTGACAAATATACGAAGATATGTGGGACCGCCCTGAGAATGCTTTATCGGTGTTGGGGTGCTGGAAGGCCCCGAGGATGCGACCCGGCTACAAAGTCCAGCGGATTCGAGTCGGATAGCATCCACGAACATGTCGTAAATAACCCCGGTCCGCTGGGTCCACGGCTCTCTCCATTCAAGACTTGGGCGTTTTACAAGTTATTTGCGGTTTTCTGGCATTTTTTACAGGTTAGCCGAAGTAAAAAATTCACAAATTGTGTCAGCCGTGACAACACTTGACCAGTTCCGAGGGTAGACCCAGCTCCTATTTGAGGTAATGTGTAAAATTACATAATCAAGTATGCAAATCTCAATCTTGGTTATACGCACTCCACATCGTCATTGCCGGACGTTCCATTTACATTCACGTTCACACTTGCAAGTCTACCACAGCTTGTGGATGGCACGAGTAACCGTGCAAGTTAGCCGGGATGTTCGGCACCAACGGATCCGGGTGTATAAGAGTAACCGGCCATGACATCAGTCCATCGGCTCAAGTTTATGTGGTACAATAGTAATTAGTTCAATTAAGTATATCCGATGTAGATCGCTATACACTGTGGGCCGAGCCGTGCACTATCGCACTTCTCTTTTCTTCTTCTTCTTCCTTTATTCTTTTCTCCGGTTCAAGACTGTACTTCTGTCTAGCTTCTGGTTATGCTTGCTCTCCAGCTTCTAGTTCTGCCCACTTCTGCCCAGCTCTGTCTAGCTTCCGTTCTGTCTAGCTTCCGTTCGGTCTAGTTCTCTATCTACTCCACTTTGCTACCTAAGCCTTTCTGCTCTTACTCTTGGTGACGTTCTTGGACACACCAGAAGCCTTGGCACTGGTACTGGCACTAGCTTCAGCTCCAGTAGCGGCACTGGCGCCGGCCTTGGCCTTGGAGCCCTTGCTCTTATACACCTTGAAGTAGAAAGAAATAAACAACACCAAGTAACTGGTGATAATCAAGTATCCGTAAGCAGCAGCCACCTCGGAACCATAACAGTCCTGGCCCCATTGGGGAATGTTCTTGAAGTAGTTGTATGCGTAATGGGTGTAAGTTGCAAAATAAATAAAACCCAAATCAATCACAAATTGGATGATTTGGAATCTGGTAACCCATTCTTTCCACCAAACTCTGATGCCTCTGGCAGATAAGAAATAGTACCAGTACATGACCACGTGGACCCCCAAGTTCAAGGTGATGGGGACCCATTCTACCGCAGTGCTACCTACCAATTGCGTGTAACACAAAAGGGCAGTTGCTCCGTGGTGATACACGTGCAAGAACAACAACTTTTTCCTCTTTAAAACCAAAAAAACGGTGTCTACGAGTTCTAAGTACTTGGTTAAATAGTTCAAGTAGTACAAGGTGACGAGTTTCTGGGTGAAACTGGATTCATAACAAATGGCGCCAAAGATTCCATCGTGAACAATGATTGGCAACACTTGTTCGATCGACAACAACAACAACAACAACGACACGAGTGTCAACACGAGGTTGTGCAACTGGAACAACAAGTTCAACTTCAAGGGCCCGATGTTTAACGCGTTCATCAAGTATCTGCCTCCAAAAATGGTTATATAGTAACCAATAATCACCGAGATAGCTTGGTATCCGTTGGCCAAAAACGTTTGGTTGTGGACAAATTCAAAGTCGTGGGCAGGGTAACCGACCACCTTTTCGAATGCAGCATCGAATAACGGCCACAAGTGAACCCCAAAAGGTCTATCAACGCTGGGATAGCTGATTTCAAGCGACATGATGTTGGAAAATTCACTCGAAAAACGCGAGTGGTTTTTGATTGTGAATTCGAGGGTCGTGCGTGTGCTCATATTATTACTAGCTACTACAACTGCTTCTGCTACTTCTCCTGCTACTGCTACTTCTCCTTGGGCTTGAGGTTCAAGAAGTCGATCGACACAATCACGTCGTACCCATTCTCCTCGCACGCGTACATGGCCTCGTGCTCGTTGGAGTGCAAGAATCGGATGTTTTCTCCAATCAACGCCCGGATCAAGTTGGTGGAGTCCAAATCCCGGATCTCCACGAAATTCAGCTCGAATGCAAGAAGGTACGGATAGAAGAGGGCCACGTTGGTGGGGTTTCCTTCCCAGAAAATCCCCCAGTCGTGCTTGGACCTCCATCCGTTCCCGTTGATCAAAAACGAAAATTCCGAATATGAAAGTAAAAAGTCTTTGCCCAACCGGTGAATGGCTAGTGGATTGACGATTTCCGCCTGGGTAGCGAAATCCAATGACGAGTCTGCAGCGTCCAAGATCGGCTCCTTTTTGCCGTCCTCCAACGAGAGAATCTCGAATCCTTTTGTGCACCCCACAATCAATCTGGTTCTCAAAAACGAGATCGAGATCGGGTCGCTGGTGAACACAATCTCTTTGATGCCCACGCGTCTGTTTTTGTTCTTGGTCTTGTCAAACGGGTTCGTGGGCTCGAAGATATTGATGGCGTGGCTGCTTCCCAGTTTGATACAACACACCAACAACTTGCCGTCACAAATGCCGGTTTTGAAGGAGTTGACGTGCGACAAGATCAACTTCCCGGACCGGGTGTTCTTCACGTGATCCAACGAGTCCGTGCAGCTCAAGTCGAACTCGTAGAGCGACTTGTCGGACAAAATCAAGATCTTGGAGTATTCCACCAACACTTCGATCTGGGTCACGTATAACTTGGATATGACCATGGTGGGATCCGAGCATATTTTTTCGTTTTTGGCCACCGAGATCGTTCTGACGGTGGAAACCCACACTCCCGAGTCCGTTCCGTAGAGGAGCTTCTTTCCTCCGTAGCACGGAACCGCACAGTTGATTTTGTTGTTACCGGTGAACCGTCTGGTTTCATATTTGGACACCGAGAAAATGTCGTACTTCTCAATCAACTTCTTCTGCTGGTTGCTGATTTGACTCAACACCTGGTTCTGGTTGGCCACGTCGTCGGCGTTCAACGTCGTGTGCACCTGCTGGCTTCCCAAACCCAAGAAGTTGACTTGGAGTTTGGTGTTCAAAGAGTCGATCTTGGCCTTATTATCACTGATAATGGACCCGTTCACTCGCGAGTTGAGCACGGTTCTGAACGAAGGAATCTCGTACCCGCTGTTGACGAACAATAACGGCAAGTAGATGGGTCGCTCGAAGATTTTATACTGTTCTCTTTTGTTTTGGACCTTGTGTTTCACCAACAACAACGCGTGCTCGAAAAGGTACAAGTCGATCTTCTCGTTGTCTCTTTTCCTGTTGAAGGTGACCTGGTAGATGATTCTGTTGTTGTACGACAACTTGAAGTTGAACTTATCTTCCAAGGTCTGTTTGCCCAATAACCTATGCAAAACCATGATCTTGTGACGGTCGGTGCTCTCTCCAGTTTGGATGTTGATTTTGACCAACACCTTCTCGATCTCCTCTTTGGCCTTGACCAAGTTCTCGTAGTCTGGCGACTCGGGTTTGGTGTTCTTCAAGATTCCTCCCAATAATAACTGGTAACGTGCGGGTCTTTGGATCCCTTTGATCAAAAACGAAGACAAGTCTTGTTTCCTGCTTTCGGGTCTCTTTTCAATGGCATCCAAGAAACTGGCGTACCGCATATTCACCTGTTGTTGTCTTTCATGCTCGAAACTGGCAAACACCTTGTTTCCACTGTACTGAATAAAAGGCTCGAATCTGTCAATGAACTGGAGGAAAATGTCTGCAAAAGTGGTGATGACCGGCTTCTGTTGCTGCTGTCTTCTGGTGAGAGCCTCGCTCATGCTTTTGGCCAACCGCAAAAGATCGTTGACTCCTCCAAACACCGTTCGTATGAATGCCTCTCGTTCTCTCTCGGGAATGATATTGTTGGAGGGGTTTCTCAACGGGAGAATGTAGAAGTCGGTCATGAACTCCAAGTCCTTGACGTAGTCTCTTTCGGTGTAGATGAATTCGTAGATCAACTCCTGTCTCATCTTCTCGTGTTTGTCCAACTTGTCCAAGATCGACTGCGGCACCGTTTCATGCCACAAAGACTTGTTTTCGTCCTGGTCGTGGAGAGACAACCGGGATACAGCTCTCTTCAATCCGCCCTGCGGCTTCATGTTGAGCCTGGCTTGCTGCTCCAATCTTCTGGGACACGCAATGCTGTAGCACAAGTTGTTTCTGGAGCACGTAGGCGAGTAGCAGTCGGTGAGAATGGTGAACACCCCGTTCACTCCCGTGGCAGATTGCTGTTGTTGTTGCTGTTGTTGTTGTTGCTGCTGCTGCTGTTGCTGGTCTATTTGCAGCTGGTCAAACCCCCCGGGCCACTGGAGCGAGGTGGTGGAAGGCAATCCGTTGACGGAGAGCCCGTTGGCCAACAAATCGGCGTTGCTTCCAGGCAACGAGTTTTCATAGAGATCAACGTCCGGGTAGGTGTGGTTGAAGGTGTACACCTCGTGGATGGAGTCTCGGAGTCTGTGCTGGTAGGTGACGTCGTGGAAAAACTTCTGCGAGTCCAAGGACCGGCCGAGAAGAAGAGCCAAGTTTCTGTCGTTGGTTCTGATGATTCTACAGATGACGTCCACCGCCAATTTGCCGGTAAAGGCGTCGTGGTGCTCCAAACAGTCCTTGGTGATGACCGTCAACGGAATGGACTCCCTGAACACGCGGGCCACACGTGACAACATGGCCGGATACACCATGGGTTTTTTGGATTTGTGGGTGATGGTACGGGAGCTGGCGAGAGTGCCGGACGACACCGTTCGGTCCTTGCCCTGTAAAGAGGTGGAAGAGTTGAACTTCTTGGTGGACAACGACGAGAGCTTGCTCAAAGACGTGAACGACCGGGACTTTGACGACAACGAGAACGTGTGGTGGATGTTTGTGCTAGAGTTGGAGTTGGAGTTGGAGTTCAACGTCGACGATGACGACACCGACTGGCCCAACGACTGGCCTATTGGCTGGCCCAACGGCTGGCCTATTGGCTGGTTCTGGTTCATTTGTTGGCCCTGTTGGATCGGTTGCATGTATGGCTTTCCCAGCAGCTGCTGGTAATGCTGTTGCAGCTGGTAATGCTGTTGGAGCTGGTACTTGGACATCAGAGACAAGCTCTTTGTTCTGTGTTCGTATTTGGGAGTGCTGGGGCTCTCTCTTTCGTGGGCACTTTGGGGCACAGCAGCCGTGGACACGATTCTCCTATTGTCTGTTTGGATGGGAGGGAGACTGGGGGGCGCCTTGCGTGGTCTGGGTTGGTTAGATTGGCTGGGAGAATGTGTGGGTTGGTTTGGTTGGCCGGAAAGATGGTTTGGTTGGCCAGAAACTTGGTTTGGTTGTCCGGAAAGATGGTTTGTTTGGCCTGCCTGTCCGCTGTGCCCAAACTGGGTCTGCGGGTAGTGTCCCTGGCCCTGGCCCGAATGGCCGGAGTTCTGGCGAGAATACTGGAACGAATCCTGGCTGGCGTTTTGTCTTCTGTACGTGAGCGACGGCGACGACGTGTTTCTGTACCCGTACTCGCCGTTGGCCGGGTTGTGGCCCGGTTGCAGCCCCAGATGAACTGACTGTTGGGCCGAATTTTGAACTGACTGTTGGGCCGAATTTTGAACTGACTGCTGGCCCTGGCTCTGAACTAGATTCACGTTCTGGCCTGAGCCTTGAACCCCGTGGGGGTACGGAAGCTTACCAGACTGTACGTGCAGATGGGCCTGGTGGGTCTGTGGGTGGTAGCTGGGGCTGTGCGGCTCGTGGTGTGTACTGGGATGGTACGAGTTGCCCGTTCCGTTGAGCTTTTGTCCCACTTGGCTCTGTTCGTAGTGCTGCAATATCGGCGACTGCATCGGGGGCACGTCGTTCTGGTGGCCCTGGTGGCTGTGAGAGCTTTGGTAGTTTTGGTTCTGGTGGTTTTGGTGGTTCTGGTAGTTTTGGTTTTGGTTTTGGTTCTGGTTTTGGTTTTGGTTTTGGTTTTGGTAAATTCCCAGTGCACTGCTGGACCGTGACAGAGGAATCCGTTTATGGGGCACGTACGCTTGTGCCAGGGCCTCGTGTGGGTGTACGGGCCCTCCGTCTGGCCGGTACGCCGAGCCATTTGGATCCACGGGCAAAGTTGGACCCGCATTGGAGTCCAGATTCGAGTCCACGGCGGGCAAACTCACCGGATTCGTGGCATTGGCAGGCGAGCCGTACGGCCTCTGACCGCCTCCTCGCAGATCCACATACAACTGTGGAAGAAGATGTTCGGGGATGTTCACCGGGTGGTTTTGTTTCCTATATGGGTGAGACATTTATCGGCTAGATATCGATTAAGTCAACGAAAAAGAAGCAAAGCCAAAGTATAACAATTTAAAAGCACCTATCAAAAGCAGAATGGAACGTGGGCGTGGACGTGGACGTGTTTGTACAATCCAACCTCCGATCTAATGCTAAAGTCTGCTGTTGGCACGCCGTTTGCTGTCCAGTTGTTAATAGTTTGTAGCTGAGTCTGTGCGACTCTCACGCCATGAGTACTATTCACTCTGGTTCGGCGCCAATAGCTACGGCAGTATTTCCTTAGGTCCAGCGATGAA
>JAKTTO010000056.1:0-12779 GCA_030581535.1 Yamadazyma siamensis | reverse complement strand
AAAAAAGGTTATAAAAAAGTGCACATCTCAATCTCCAGATTTTTTTTTTTTTTTTTTTGAAAATAATTTTTGAAAATATTTATCGTTCCTACACCGATTTAATTTGTAATACTCCATTTTTGGATGTATTTATCACTCTGATTTAATTTATAATTCATTTGTTTTAGCTTACGCTACACTAAAAAACTTTGTTTTAGTGTTTTTATTATAACATTTTATCTATTATTTCATCTATTTCACCTCTATATCCTATAGTTTGTTTTACTTTTTTATCAATATTCATGTTATGTATTTCAATAATCTTTCTTTTTAATATTTCGAATGAATATGTTACTGTTTTATTATTTCCAACCATTTCTTCTATTTGGTTGTAACTAAGCATGTCTTTTGGTACACCTTTGCAATATATTTTTCTTTGTTCTTTGTCATTTTTATCTGTGTATTTATAAGCATACATTTTTGGACCACCTACTATCATTTCACTTATTATGTTATTTTTACTTCCTTCAATTTCATTATCTAAAGATCCCAAATTTTTATTACAGGAATTAATAAATTTATCTACATCTACACTACTCTTTCTTACAAAGATGCTATCTGTATCACTATATATTATTTTAATTCCTGGGAAATTTTTACATAATTCATATAATCTTCTTCTTGATGCGCTTAATATAAAAATACCTTGTTGAGTAGCATAAGAAGGATCTTCATCTTTTTCTATTATCATTTTGTCGTATTTATCTCCATCTAAATTATGAAATATTGGTGGATTTATCTCTCTTCCTCCTATTAATATTTTTCCTTCTTCATTTGCTCTTATTTTACTAAATTCATGTGCTACTACATCTCTCTTAACTATAAATGTATCTTTATCTATTGGTCTTTGAACAAATTTACCATATCCTCCTCCATTTAAAGCTATTTTACCCATCAGTCTTATAGGACATGGTTGTTCTTCACAAGTACAATTACTATGATCCTCTTTTAATTCGTATACTTTATCTACATATTTTTCAAATATATAACCTTTATGAGTATATTCATGACCTTCTATAAACTCTATTTCATAACCTTCATCTTTTGCTATTAACAAGTCATAAGTACTGTAAACACCTACATGTTCTTTAAACCATTCCCAAGTTAATTTATTATTTACTTTTCTTGCCACAAATTTTAAATAATTCTCTGGTTCTTTATCTTCTTTATGTGTTAATTTAACTTTATATATTCCTAGTCTATCAAAATTTATTTCTGTTACTGTTATTCTATTTCCATAAGGATGTTCTGCAAATTTCATCGCGCTAGGATAAAGTGATACAACATCGGCATATAGTATATCTTCCTTATATATTCCATTTTCAGCTACTACTCTTCCACCATACATACTTTGTTTTATAAATGGATATTCTTCTTTTGTTGGTACTATTAATTTAACATCTTTATCTAAGTAAGATTCCATTATAGCCATACTCATTTGCGATAATGTAAACATATGTTTTGTAACTACTACTCCTAAATGTTCTTTCATTAGTTCTTCAAATCTTTCCCACACACATTTCATGGCTAAAACATCTACTTCACAGTATTCAATAGCTTTTTCGAGTATAGTTTTATAATTCTCCTCCTCTTCTTCTATTAAATGTTCCACTCTTTTTACTGTTATACCTAATTTATTATCATGTTTATCTTCTATTATTTCTCTTTGAACTTTAACCCAATTTGGTAGTACTCTGTTTAAATCATCCCAATCTTTTATTATGCTATGAGGGAAACTTCCTTTATTTAATACATTAAAAGTTTTAGCTGCTTTATCTAAACTTGTTAATACAAATAAATACGGATCTTTTAAATATATTTTGAAATTAAGCATATCACACGATATTTCTCCATATATAATACTACTATCTTTAATTATAACTCTTACTCCTAAATCTAAATCTTTTAAATGAGAAATTATATGTTGAAAATCATATCCTGATCCATACCAAGCATATATTTCTATTTCTTTGTGATTTCGACCTTCTTCTAGTAATCTAAATACAAATTCTCTAATACAATTTTTACCTGCTTCTTTTTCTACTATATTACTTTCACTAGTAGTCCAACATATTAAATATGGTACTTGTCTGAAATTTTTACCATCTATATCTTCAGTAAATGATTCGATATCCATGTATATTTTATATCTGGTATTTTCAGTTACATCTAATCTTTTCATTCTTTGTACTTTTGTTCTTGGTACAAAATGCTTTATTTCAGTTATAACTCCCACATGATTATTATAATTTAATAATCTAGCTACTCCTTTACAATCAGTTGTTTTAGAATCTTCATCATTATCTGATACTAAATCCTTCATGTATCTTACATTTCTTATTTCATCAACAGGAATATAATTTATTATTTTTCTTTGTGGAATCATATCTTCAATACTTTTATTTTCATCCCATTTTCCACCTAAATATTCAACACATTGTTTCACACAATTTTCTTCTCCGTTGGCTAAAAATACCGTAAAATCTTTAAATTTTCTAAATTCAATATTTCTATCGATATTTTTCCACCAATTAAGTATACTTCTCCATTTTGATATAGTACAAGTAAATATCGCTTTGTTATTATGTAATACAGATGTTCCTTCTTCATAACCAGGAACTCTACTTAATATACTCTTTGCTTCTTCTTCCATTTTCTGTTTTATATTTTTATTTTCGTATATCTCAATCTTCTTAATCAGTGCTCTAAATAAATGATTTCCTGTTATGTCAATAGCTATGAAACATGAAATTTCATATTTTTTTAAATCTCCTTCTATTCCAGATTTTTCAATAAAATAATCTACTATACTTTTTATATAATCAATAGTAGGTAATTTCAAACTTATTTTTTCGAATTCAAATAAATAATAATTTCCTTCTTCCATTTTATCTATTTCAATTCTATATACATCATTATATATACTAGAAACACTTTCCATCTTTTTAACTTCACTTTCAATTATTTTTTTATTTTTTCTTAATTTATTTCTCATATATTTTTTCATTTCTTCAAGTTTTATATTTAACTCTCTTTCCATTTCAATTCCACTAATCTCATTATTTCTCAATTTCACGATTAATTCATCAGAAAAAGCATGATATTCGTCGGTTTCTTTTAGGATTTCGTTCTTAGTAGTTGGTACTATATCTTTATAAGACATTGTTATATAAAATATAATTGCTATACATATTACATATCACATGTTCTGTCTCGGTACCTAATATCATATTTTGTTCAAATTCTTCAACTTCCCATCCCGATTTCACCAAGTCCTCAAAAATGCTTTTATAGTCCACTATTTTTTCCCTTATATTTAAAGCAGTTTCGCTATTAGGAATTTCTATTGTAACTTCATCATTTTCTATTGAACACTTAAAGATATCTGAGTTGTATTCTTTCGGATACTCCATTACTGTTAAAATACAATATTTTGCTCTCTTTATTATATCTATAAATTTATCGTTCCACGGAACATATAATATAGATACTGAATCAAATGTAATAAAATCAGGTAAATCTTCTGCTCTTTGTTTTATTTCTATAACTTTTTTATTGTGGGTCCTAAAATTTATAAATGGATCTACAGCATATACTTTTTCAAAGTTTAAATTTAACCACTTGTTAATATCTCCTCCTTTTCCTGATCCTATATCTAATAATGTAGTAGGAGGTATTCTCGATAATAATTTATTTTTAATTTTATTATGATGACTTCTTAAACATGGTACACCTATTCCTTTTACTATTTTTTCTAATGGATTATCATCATAAGGAAATTTGTAATT
This sequence comes from Yamadazyma siamensis, assembly GCA_030581535.1. NCBI lineage: Eukaryota > Fungi > Ascomycota > Pichiomycetes > Serinales > Debaryomycetaceae > Yamadazyma > Yamadazyma siamensis. The sequence goes on along the minus strand of JAKTTO010000056.1, from coordinate 8,952 downwards.
AGCAATAATTTTATCTTCTCTCGGTCTTATTAATTTCAAATCAACAGTAAATTCGTATATTTTATCATTTTCAAATATATCATGATTTTCTTCTTGAGGTATTCTATCAGATATATCTTCATTTTCTAATAATAAATATCCATTTTTATATTTTAAGTCGACTGAATTTTTGAATTTAGATTTGTATATCTTATTTCTATTATTTAAATTTGTGATTATATAACCATCAATTAAGTAATCACACTCATTTTTAAATAATTCAGATATATCTTCCAAGTTTTCAAATTTATAAATTTTCTTATGAGTTTTATTTTCTTTCACTAAAATTTCCAACCTTTTTAGATAATTTGTACTTGTAACATCCTTCTTTTTGTATAATAAACAGTCAAAATACAATAAAGAGTTATCTTCCATTAATTCTGCTTCATATACGTTTACTGGTTCAAGCATCTTTCTATTTGCTTTATTATTAATAGATCTAGTTGTTCCATTATCGAATAATAAAATTCTACTTTTTTCTCCTTCTATAACTGTTACATGAGTACCATCAGCTTTATAAGAGAAAACCCATTGATCGAGATGACTTAATTTTCTAGCTAACATAGTACTAGATATTTCCATTGGTTTTACAGGAGGATAATAACTACATCTATACTTATTTATAATATCATTAACTTTATGGTAGTTATTAATATCAAATTCTATTTCAAGTGTGTATTCATTATCGCATTTTACTATTTCAACCAATGGGTCTTCTTGTATTTTCATCCTATATATTGTTCTTTTATTAGTTTTAATTAATGGAAATTTAAATTCCTTTTTTAAATATGTTTGTTCAACTGATAGAGCAATTATACCATTTTTAAATTTATTTTTCTCAATAAGTTCTTTAGATTGGATATGATAATCAATAGAAGATCTAAACACCAAAGATTTAAATATTAGAGATCTATAATAAGTTATAGTTCTCTTTAAATTAGTTTTAAATTCAACTGGAGGTGGTATTCTTAATCTATACTCTAATTCAACATCAACTAAATCAGATTTTAATAATTCAGCTTTTTTGGCATACAGTTTTAATAAATTCATTATAGTAACCGTGATAATATCATATCATATATGAACACAGTGAAAGTATTAAACTGAAATGAATGTTTTTAAGAATAATAACATAGAAAAATATGGTTATTTAAATACTTATGATTATCAAAATACAGTATTATCTTATTTACACGTAAATAATCCTTATAGATCATTAATTTTATGTTATGAGGTTGGGGTTGGTAAAACTTATACATCAGCTTGTTTAACACAATTATATTTAAATGAAGGATATAAAGTATTATATTTATCTAACTCATTAAATTCTATTGAAAATTTTAAATTAGAATATGAAAAAGTTGTTACTGATACTAGATCATTAAATTTACAGAAAAATTTGACTTGTATATCTTTCACTAAATTTAGTAGAGATAAATCATTTATTAGATATGGATTAATTATAATTGATGAAGTACATAATTTACGTGAATATGCTTCAAGATATAATATAATTCTTGAAAAATTGAAAAACTATAATGATAGTAAATTACTTATTATGACTGCAACACCTATGATTGATTCAATTGATGAATTTGATAGTATAATTAAATTAACAGAAGATTTAGATACTAAAGTATTATTTTATAATAATATAAGAAATGAAGTTAAAATAAAATATATCGGTGAAAAAATAAATAATGTAACATTATTTATCTCTAAAATGAAAGGAAAACAATTAGAAGTGTATAAAGAAGCATTAAAAAATAGAAAAAATGATGTTTATACTGCTGTAAGACAGGCATCTATTACTGCATCTAAAACTTTTGATAAAAACATTCCTTTAGATGAACAATCATCTAAAATAGCTGCTTTAATGAATTCTTTATGTAAAAATAGACCAACAGTTATATTTTGTTTTTATATTGAAAGAGGTATTAAATTTCTCACACAAGTTTTAGAACATTATGGTTATAGTAAATATAATTCTTTTTCAGAAGGAAAAACTTATGCAATTATAGATGGAAATTCAAGTTTGAATGATAATAATCTTATATTGAAAAACTTTAATAGTATTATGAATTTTAAAGGAGATGTAATTAATATACTAATAGGATCTTCTGTTTTATCAGAATCAGTTACATTATATAGAGTAAGAGAAATACATATTTTATCTCCTTTTTGGAATTATGGACAAATTAATCAGTCTATAGGTAGAACTATAAGACATGGTTCTCATGTAGGTATAGAAGATCCTGATATAAACATTTATATTCATGCTGCTGTTGAAAATGATCTTAATGAAGGAAATGATATAGATATATGGAAAGTAGCTTACTCAAAAGAGTCTAAAATTATTGAAAGAAAAACTATAGAAGAAAATAAAAGAAAAGAAAACAATCAAATAAATTATGAAAATATGAACATTCCTATTGTAGATAATAAATTAGTTTTCAAAGTTGAGAATGTAGTATGGGATTTAAGAGAATGTTTCGATAAAAATAAATTTAAAATATCTTGGTGTGATATACATTATAATAAAGCTGTTGGATACGATTTAACAAGGAACTTTAAAATTGTTGGAAGACCACATAGTATTAAAATAAATGTTCCCTTAGATAATGGATATACCATATGGAGATCTTGTATAGACGATAAATTAAGAATATCTTATATAGATGGTGGAATAAATAAGAAAACCAAGAGAGGAAAAATTTTGTCTAATGTGAAATATAATGAGATAGAGGAAATATCAAATAAATTGAATTGCGATAAAACTATTGAAAGTATTATTGAAACATTGAAAAAACAAGGTAGATACTTTGATAAACAAATTGAATATGATTTATAACGATATTGATACCAAATTGCTCAAATTAGGAGAAGCTAAGAAGTTCACTGATGAAGAAAAGTACATCACTCCTTTATACTATAATGATGGTGAATTAGATTTCTCGTTGAAAAATAAATACATCATTATTAATGGTATTGAAGTAAACGATTATGGAAAGGAATACGTGACTATTAAAGCTAAAAAGTACAGCGATGTTATTAATACTATTGCTAACTATTTAGGAGTCCAATCTCCAGTTCAATCGGATGGAACATTCAGAGCAACTATTAGTACAAAGACTAAATCATCTGAACCAATTTCTAAATTAAAAGATAAAAGATTTAGTGCTTGTGTCAGTTTATCTTTTAATACTATCTATTCCGACGAAAATAGAAAAACTTTACCAGTTCAACTTAAAGATATTATCGTTATTAAAATAATTAATGAAGATCTTGAAATTGACTGGGATAATTTGGAGGAAGCTATATGATCACGTTTTAGAATTTGAAAATGGAACATACTGATTTCGGACAAATTGAAATATATAATAAGCTATTTGAAGACTTTGATTCAAATACAATTAAATATGATCCAACTTACTGTATCGATAATGGATTAAGTTATTGTGGTATATATAAAGATTTAGAATTACCGGTTATGATTGGTTCTAAATTTGATAAACGTGAAAATCCATTAGAAATTAAAGGATATTTTATAGTAGATGGTAAATGTAAATCAATCAATAATATTAAATTATATCAGAAAATCTCTTTTTCAAAAGATAGAGTTAGCTTATCAGATGGAAGTATGATTGAAAGAAAAGATATATTTACATTTAATTTAATTAATAAAGGTAGAAAAAGTAAATGGAAAATTCCTGTTAATTGGAAAGAAATTATTAAATTTAGTAAACATGAAAGTAAATTAAAAGAACATATGTCTATTATAGATAAAGTAGTATCAAATAACGGAAAACATGTTAAAGATGAAATAGATATGATTAACATATGTTATATGTTTGAATGTTGGTTAAATTTAAGAAAACCTATTAATAATCCATGGAGATTAATAACACCAGGTGAAATAATATACGATAGTATTAAAAATAAAGACAATGTAATTAATTGTTTTAGATCAAATAATTGGAATATTAAATATATAAAAAATGTAACAACTGTCTCAGAAAACATGAAACATTATAATATATTTCATGATATTGAAGCCATTAGAAGAATTACAATACCAACAAAAAGAGAATTAGTTAGAATTGAAAGAAGGAGTGTAAACTTAGAAGATAAAGGATTAATATGTCCTGTTCAAACACCAGATGGAAGTATATGTGGAACAGTAAATTATCTATGTTTAGGAGCATCTATAATTACTGATACTAAAGAGATTGAATTTGAAAATGGTGATTATGCTCATATTTATATTAATTCTATATATAAAGGTAAAGGAAGTTATTCATTTGTTGAAAAATTAAAAGAAGAAAATTATATAATCATAAAAACAGATGATATATACTATGCCTATTATTATCATGGATTTATTAAGAAATCTGATAATATGTTGAGTTATACTGCTTCTCTTAACAAGTATTATATGTATAATCCACCTATTAGATCAATGTTTTCTTCTTCTATGATTAAACAAGCTATATTAAATGATGAAAGAAATATAAGCAATTTAATTGGTGATACTAAAGTTTTAGTTGATAATACAAATGAATTAGGTAAAAAATTAGTTGTAGCTATTATGCCTTGGTATGGATATAATATAGAAGATGGTATTGTCATATCTAGATCTACAAGTAAAAGATTTAGATATATAAAAACAAAAATATATAAATCTTTTTGTACTGTATTAAATAGATTTGTTAAAAAGGGAGATTATGTTAATAAAGGTGATGCATTATATAAAACATATAATCCTAAAGAAACGAAAACAATAGAAATTATTTATGCAGAAGAAGAGGGAATAGTATATTCAATAACAACTAATAATGATTATATTAAGATGATTGTTAAAAAAGAAAAAGATTTAATTGAAGGAGATAAAATGACAAGTTTACATGGTCAAAAAGGAGTAGTATCATTAATTATTGATGATAATGAAATGCCTTATTATATTGAAAATGATGAAATAGTAAAAATAGATTTAATGATAAATCCACATGCATTTCCATCAAGAATGACTATGGGACAAATTAAAGAAATGGGTGAAATTGAGAGAACTGTATATTTAAATAAAAATAAACCATTAAAAAATAAGATATTAGTGGGAGAATGTAGATATATAAGTTTAAGACATCAAGTAGATGATAAATTTCAATCAAGAAAAGATGGGAAATTTGATATAATTTCTAAACAACCTGTTGAAGGTAGAAAAAATATTGGGGGATTGAGATTTGGGCAAATGGAAAGAGATTTATTGATATGTGTTGAAGCATGGAATACTATAAAAGAAATTTGGGGAATAGATAAAACTAATATATATTGGTGTCCTAAAACAGGTGTATTTAAACCAAATTGTTGTAAAATTAAAAAAGAAATAAATCAATATTTTATTATCTGCTTATCATTTATAAGATGTTTAGGATACGATATAACTAATAAAGATAATAATTATTCAATAACAACAATAGATGAAAGTATCATACCTGAAACTGATAGTATTAAATTTGGAGATATTGATGCATCAGATGTAAGAAGATATAAAGGAATTTTAATGTTACCAATATGTTTAAGAACTAATATAATAAATAAGCTTTATGTTAAATTGATGAATACTAAAAATATATCGACAATTGAAAATCAAATATTAAAAGAAGTAAAGAAACAGTTCAAAAATAAAAATGGTGTATGGCATAAATATGTAGAAGGACATAGAGTAAACAAATGTGTAAGATCAGTTATAACACCTAATCCAAATTTAGATGTAGATGAAGTAGAAATACCAATTGAATGCGATATAGGATTAGATTACGGAATATTAAATAGACAACCTTCATTAAATTTGAGTTCAATGAGACTTGTTAAATTAAAATTGAGTAATAAAAGAACTATAAATATAAATCCATTAATATGTAAATCATTTAATGCAGATTTTGATGGAGATGAGATGAATATATACGGAATATCAAATGAAGAATCAATAAATGAATTAAAAGAAAAATTATTGAAAGATAATAATAAAACACAAGATTATGTATTAGGAGATTTAAAAGAAATTACTGAAAATGGTTTAACGGCAAACAAAGAGGGAATAAAATACATGATTGATAATAAATCAAAAGGAAGTATATCTAATTATGAAAGTATTTATGAAGAAATAAAAGAAGAAAATATTAAAGAATGTTATTATAATGGATTAACAGATGATGAATGGTATAAATTAGCAAGTAGAGCAAGAATAAATATTACTTCTATATCACTAAATACTCCTATAACTGGTAAATTACAATCATTATGTGTCCTGAAATTTACATAGAAATATCTTTTCCGCTGGAGATGATATAACTTTATCATCAACTAATTTAACTTCGTTTTCTAATATAAAACTAAGAATTGGAGAATTTTCTTTATTAAGAATATTCAAAATTTTAGTATTACTTTCACTCATTAAATATTTACAAGGCGTTTGAATATCTTCAAAATCCACAATATCGGTATATCCATCATTAAAAATTCTTTTAAATTTATTATCGGGTAAGGGAATTACATCAATTAGTTTATTATATATAGAATTATTAATAAGATGTTTAATTTCATTCATAAAGTCAACAGAATCTTCTTCTTTACCTGTTAAATGAAAAGCACTAAGAGTTTTCTGAGTGAGCTCAGAAAAATAATCCATAATTTCAATTATGTCATTCATCTTGAATTAAACTTCTTCTTTTAAAAGATAATTCCTTCTCTGATTCGTCTGAGTCAATTTTAGATACTTCACATGTGATAGTGAATTCAGCGTTGGATTCAAAACTAGTTATCCATCTAATAGGCGGTAGAATATAGGGCCCTTCTTGTATTAATTTATAATTAGGTTTTAAAATTAATTTAATAGTACCATAAATATTGCATTCACTTCCCATCAAAAAATATTCTACTATATTCTTTTCCACAGCAGAACTATAAAACTCTATAAAATTAACTTTAGTTATCTTATACATTATGGATGTTTGTGAATATAGATTAGAATTCACATACCAAATCAAAGATAAATTAAAATGGTTTGATGAATTTGAAGTTAATTCAGAATTTACTATTGTGAGAATAAATGATATTAAAAAACTTGAAAAATGTTACATGGGAAAAACCTCAAACTATAAAACCAAAAGTGATTATGATATATGTATATATTATAAAAATAAATGGATAATTTTAAAAGATGGTAAAGGGGAAACCATTACTTCAAGAGAATATTTTGACATTCCAAAATTGGAAATGCATAATAAAGTATTTAAACCAATATTATCAGTATTTAAATTTGATTTTGACTTTCACGTATTGCTAACTATATTAGCACAAAATGAAGAAATAAATATATTAGAAGTCAAAAAATTAGCATATATAGATGTAAAAATAATATACAAATCAATAAAAATATATATAAATGGAAGAATATTATCTTATAGAGGATTAGAAAACGAAACTTTTAAAGAAATATGTAAAGATATAAAAGATGAATATGAAAAATCAAGTCGTAAAATAGAAGAATTATTCAATCAATTGGATGAACCAGAAATAGACTATAAAAACACTCATAAAGCGATAGCATTTAAAACTTGGTATAGTTCCAAAAGAGAAAACCAAAGAGAATGGCCCATGATATCTTTAGAGAAAAAAGAAAATTCAATAGAATTTCCCAAAAATTCGGGTATATACTACTATTATCCAGGAAAATATGTGGGACTAGCAATAAGAAGTGATATAAACTCAGAAAAATATATTCCTAAAATATATAAAACAGATCACTCAAAAAATAAAAAATCAGTATTATATAAATACATGAATAATATTGAAATAGAAGAAGAAATAAAAATACCTAGATTTACTAATTTGAAAAATATAAAAAATTATGGTCAATTAAAATATGAGCCATACATTGAAATAGATTTTAATGGTAGTTTTATAGAAACTGACATAGATCCAAAAGTGATTGTATATAGAAATATAATAATAAATAAAATAAATAATGATGAATACAAAATAAAAGATGTACCAAAATATCAGATACTTGATAAATACAATCAGAGAGAAAAAATATACGTAAATGGTGAATGGCAAAATAGTGGAGGACCAAAAATAAAAGGTGTTATTTCATTACCTTATAACTATAGACAAATTATACACGATTATAATAAACTAGGTAGATTAGATAAAGGTGAAATAATGGATTTAACACATATAGGAGTGGTAGATGTAGAAGGAACTGATAGAATAACATATCCAGACGTAGAAGATTTATACAAAAGTAAAACATTAGAAACAAGAAGAATAGTTACTGTAAAATACCAAAAACATACTGAGATAAGAATTTTATATGAATAACTATAGATTTGATAAAATGCTGAAGGATAAAGTGAAAAAGCAATTAAACAATCTCAGAGCAGAAATTGAGAAAGGAGTAATCGAAACTATTAAAGAATTATCTTTAGATGAAAAAATTGAAAAGAAGATAATTGATAGTATCAACAAAAAACATGAAAAAGTTAAAAGAGGTAGAGCTGTTATTCCTGAGGAAAAACAATGCACCAAATTAACTAAAAATAATACAAAATGTACTGCTCCAAAATGCTATAAAGATAGTTGCTGGCCACATCTTAAGAAAGCAGAAAGAGAAGAGTACAGAAAATTAAAAAATTAAATTAATAAAGTAAAAACACTAAAACAAAGTTTTTTAGTGTAGCGTAAGCTAAAACAAATGAATTATAAATTAAATCAGAGTGATAAATACATCCAAAAATGGAGTATTACAAATTAAATCGGTGTAGGAACGATAAATATTTTCAAAAATTATTTTCAAAAAAAAAAAAAAAAAAATCTGGAGATTGAGATGTGCACTTTTTTATAACCTTTTTT
>JAKTTO010000055.1:0-17150 GCA_030581535.1 Yamadazyma siamensis | reverse complement strand
TCATACTCATACTCATACTCATACTCATACTCATACTCATACTCATACTCATACTCATACTCATACTCATACTCATACTCATACTCATACTCATACTCATACTCACTCACTCTCACTCCTCTTACTCATAATTCAAACTTTTATTCGTCTACCTACTTCGACACAAACTCATACTTCACCTTGGACCCATAGGTCTCTCCTCTCTTGACAATAACCTGGTCTCTCCATTTGTCAACGTTAATGGCATTCACAAACCTTCCGTTCTCAACACAGAATCCACTTCTTGGTTTGAATCCTTCGGTGTTGATTCCCACTCCAGTGTACAACTGGAATGAAGGGTCTGTGGTGTATGCAACGAGCTTGATGTCTGAGTTTGGATGGGATGCCTCCAAAACCTGCTTCAAGTCGTTGTTTCTGGTGTCAATGGAAGACCCTTCCTCGTTGACCACAAAACAGTAGTCAAACCAGCACTGTTCACTTAAAGTGGTGGGCTTGGTGATGTCTGTATGGGAAGGTACAAAGTTTCCTGTTGGAAGCAACGAGTCGTCGACCTCCAATTGGGTGGTGGTGACGGCTTGCACCACGGTGCCGTCGGTGGAGTCCGTACCAGAGATATTGAAGTACGAATGGTTGGTCAAGTTAATGACAGTGGCCTCAGCGGGCGACGATTCCAAGTGCTTTCCAATAAACTCGATTCCCACGGACTCGTGGTCCACAGTGTACTTGATCACACACTCCACGTCCCCAGGGAAGCCATTGTGTCCGTCGTTGTCGATGTACTTGAATTCAAACGTGTTCACAACCTTGCCGTCGTCGGTCTTGGATTGCTTGGCAACAGGCCCGAAGAACATCTGCTTGTCGAAACCGTCAGCACCTCCGTGCAAGGTGTTTTTGTTCTCGTTTGGTTGGAGTTTATATGTGGTTCCATTCAATTCAAACTGCGCACCTCCAATACGGTTGGCAACTCTTCCCACAGTGGTACCAAAAAAGGGGTTAGAGGCCTCCAAGTATCTGGCCGGGTCGTCGAACCCACAAGCCAACGCCTGGCCGTTTTTGGAGATGCTCTGGATAATGGCACCTCTGTTGGCCAACGAAACTTGGAAGCCATTGTCGAAAGTCACCGAGTGCAATCTGTTGGAATAATCAGACTTGTCGGTGTTGAATACCTTCCATTTGTAGTTGTCGATGTTGAAGCCGAACGGGTTCTCGGTGGTCCACTTCCACAAGTCCCTACAGGCGTCTTCGATGGTGAGTTTAGTGGAAAACTTCAACTCGTTGGTGGCTCTGGTGACATCAGCAGTCAAGTTCAACACATCTCCGGCTCTTCTGCCCATGACCTCGTACGGTAACTGTCTTCCTACGGCCTTACAGAAGGCGTTGTACACGTCGAAAACAGTGGACCCTTTTCCGGTTCCCAAGTTCCACTCCCGGAACAATCCTTCGCCCAGCTCCAACTTGTTCAAATAGTTCAACGCGGCGATATGGCCCTTTGCCAAGTCCACCACGTGGATGTAGTCCCTGATGGGGGTTCCGTCGTGCGAGTCGTAGTCGTTTCCAAACACAGAGAGCTTTTCTCTTCTTCCAATGGCCACTTGGGCGAGATATGGTAACAAGTTATTGGGGATTCCAAGAGGATCTTCTCCGAGCAATCCACTGGGATGGGCTCCCATGGGGTTGAAGTACCTCAAGATCGCAGATCTCCACTTGTTGTCGGCAGTGTGGATGTCCTTTAAGATCTGTTCGATCATATATTTGGTCTTACCGTATGGATTGGTAGGATCATTGGGACAATGTTCTGGGATTGGAATCATGGACTCGTCCTTGAATCTGGTGACGTCCCCATACACGGTGGCGCTGGAACTGAAAACAATGGTTTTGACGCCATTTTCTTTCATCACTTCCAACAACGACACTGTTCCTCCGACATTATTGTCGTAGTAATCTAAAGGAATTTGAGTGGATTCTCCAACAGCCTTCAAAGCAGCAAAGTGAATGACTCCCAGAATGGGGTACTTCTTGAAAACTTTGTCCAAATCAGATTTGTTTCTCAAGTCAACATTAACAAAAGGCACCGGCTGGTTGACGATATATTCGATTCTAGCAACTGCGTCGTAACTGGAATTACACAAGTTGTCGGCAATGACGACCTTGTATCCATGGTTGATCAATTCAATAACGGTGTGGGACCCGATGTACCCGGATCCTCCTGTGACTAAAATGTAGCTCATTGGTTGGGTGAAATTTGGAGGTGGATGCTGGGATTCGATGCATTTATATGGTTTTTGTGCGAGATTTGTTGCGGGCCCCACTGCGTGCTGGCGGTGGGTTCGCACCAGTCCTACCACGACCACTGCCCGATGTGGTGCCACGCGCCACCCCATAGTGCCACGCACACCCACATCGACACCAGGTACCAGATGCACTGTCGTTCACCACATCACGTTCGAACAGGCTAACATGTAAATAATCACCCAATACAAGCCACTTGCGACATTTATTTTCATTTTAGTCCCGTAAAGAACGTGGTTCTAAATCACCCGGTTGATATATGCACACCGGCTCCATCATTTCTCCAGAATTTCTCCGAGTGGAACTTAATTCCCCCATTTCGCACTCGTTTCTCCCGTTTCCCACTGCAACGTTGCATTTTACATCAGTCTCCCCCATCCCCATATCCCCGGTTTACCGCTAATTAGTGTTGTTATTATAGTCAAAATGATCGCACAAACGGTGCCAGTTCACCAGTGATGATCGTTTCCAACCAGCACCAACATCTGGGGCACCAGTGAATTAACACATAAAAGGCCCGGTTGCTAGTGGAATACACGAAAATGCCGTTCCAGGTTATTCCACGTTTGTATATTTTTAAATCACCGGATTTTTAGCCCGCATACATCGCCGATATGTCATCGTTAGCAGATATGTGGTATGTGCCCGTGGTTTTGGTGATGTAAATACCAGAAAATCCGGTACGACATTTTTATTTCTCGCAAACCATCACTCGCCCCAGCTCAGTCCGGGGCCGTGCGGCTCGCCCCACCAATAGCGTCGCCCCACGTCCACGCCGGCCACTGAAACGTTGCACTTCATTGCCGTTTCGCGCAGTGGTGTGCTTCGCATACCCCAAAAAAAAATCCGTTTAAATATCAACCAAATCTTGTGGAAATTTCAATTTCAATTTCAATTCAAAAAAAACTTGACTCAATGTCTTCCGACTTTGTTCCTACATACCACGACTTGAGTTTCTATCCCAACGAGAGTGTTGCCATCACTCGTTATCAAAACATCACCAAGGCTTTTGCCAATGAATTTGGATCTGATCCTCTGTTCATTGCCAGAGCTCCAGGTAGAGTTAACTTAATAGGTGATCATATCGATTACGCATTTTTTAGTTCTTTGCCCATGGCCATCGAAGCAGACGTGGTGGCTGCAGTATCCACCACAAACGACTCCACCGTGCGTGTTGTCAACGTAGACTCTAAATATGAAACCACCACTTTTGACTTACCGTCCGATAAAATCTTGGAAATCAACAAAGACAAATTCCACTGGTCGAACTACGTCAAATGTGGATACTTGGTTGCCTCCAAATACCTTCACGAGAAGCGCGGAATCAAGTTCTCGGACTTTAAAGGGTTGAATGTCATTTACGACGGAAGAGTTCCCACCGGTGGAGGATTGTCTTCATCTGCTGCTATTTCTGTTTGTTCGGCGCTTTTATTTTTGAGAGCAAACGGCGTTGAAAGCATATCCAAATCCGACTTGACAGCCATCACTGTTGTCAGTGAACACTACTTGGGTGTCAATACTGGAGGAATGGATCAGTGTGCTTCAATCTACGGAGAAAAATCAAAGGCTTTATTGGTGCACTATAAACCGGAGATCTACGGAGAAGTGTTTTCGTTCCCCACCATCAAGCCTCACGATATGGTGTTGTTGATCTCCAACACGTTGGTGGAGGCCAACAAGTTTGAAACTGCCCCCACCAATTACAATTTGCGAGTTGTGGAATTCGCTATCGCAGCCGAGCTTTTGGCTAAGCGAACCGGACTCAATCTCGTGCAAGACTCCAATTTGGGTTGTGGAACCTTCAGAGGTTTCTTGGACACTTACTGCGAACAAGTGTTGGGATGGGACCACTGGGATGGCCACAACATCGACCACGGAATCAAGATGTTTGAGAAAATCTTGGAAGTGATTGAACAGTTGTTCACATCTGAAGAGAAGAACGGATTCACCACCGAACAAGCCGCCAACGATTTGGGATTGAGTTTGGACGATTTTACTAAGAGATACTTGACCAAATTCACCGTGAAGTACGACAAATTGAAGCTCTATAAGAGAACCAAACACGTGTATTTCGAGTCGCTCAACGTGTTCAGAGTATTGAAACTTCTTTCCAGCGAACCAACACCCACATTTTTGAGCCAATTGGGAGCCATCATCAACGACTCCCAAGCAACTTCGGTTTCCGGAATCGAAAACCTGACTGCAGAAATCGACCAGGTGTGTGCCATTGCCGCCCAGAACGGAGCTTACGGATCCAGAGTCACTGGTGCTGGATTCGGAGGATCCGTGGTCCATATCACCACCACCGATAAAATCGACCACTTGATCGCCGCCTTGACTGAACAATACTATAAACCCAAGTTCGCCAACATCACCCTGGAGGCCCTCCAAGACGCATTGATCATCACCAAGCCATCGGCCGGAGCATCGATTGTGGAATTACCTTAGACTCACGAGTAAATAGTTAACGTATGATTTATTTTCGTTTTGCAGCCAAAAAAAAAAGTGCGAAACTGATACGTAACAGATCTGATACATCTGTCACTTCCCCAGTTCCGTTACAATATCCCCACCACACCGGCGTGAAAAGTGGATCACAAGAAGCAGTTGTGTTAAGAAGATGCCCAAGGTTACCTCCAACAAAAAGCGAAAGTGGATCAGCGAAAATAACTACTTAGTCCAGCGTGTTAGCACTCCACAAGCCAAAGTGGTGGAAGATGTTATTGAAGTTCCCAAAACTAAATTGGCCACGTCACAAATACCCCGGAGACATAGACCCTCCAACCCTGGTCCCCCTGCTGGACCTTATGATACCCAAACATCTCTCAGTGTTGCTACCAAAGATACAAAGCCATCTCCCCCAAATGGGGGTTCTTCAACGGTGCAAACCACATCTCCTCCACAACCACAGTCGATTTCGATGCCAATCAACCCCCAATTTTACCAGAATACCCAGGCTTACCAGAACACCCAGCCGTATGTGGCCTCTTTACAGGCACAACGAATGGCCACCGAAAACGCCATTCTTCGCCAACAACTTGCTGCTATGGGAGTTAATCAGGAATCTCAAATTCCCATTTATCCATACATGAACCCCATAAATCATTATACCAATCTTCCATACCTGGGGTACGCCGGCTCCAATGTCCCTATTCTGCCTTTTGTCAGTCCTACAATCACCAACAACGCCATTGCAAATAACATGATGATGCCCACATCAGCTACTGGAGCACCCGGGGCCAATTCTAATGTCAATGCGTCTTTGGCTGCTAATGCTTTGGGACATCCTCAGCCTGGCCAGAACCCAAACATGCCTTCGACAATGAATCCGGGCACTATAGCCCCAGGATCCATTCCTCCAGGATCTATTCCTCCAGGATCTATTCCCCCAGGATCTATTCCTCCAGGAACTGTAGCTCCCGGGAGTCTAGCCACCGGTTCTGTGCCCCCCAGAACAACCACCCAGGAGTCTGTAGACCCCCGCAACCTCCGCAACCACCCCAACGCCTCCATCTTCATCCGACAGGACGCTCTGGGCTATTGCTGTCCTGGATGCACGCAAAAATTCCCTTACAGGTACGAATTGAAGTTCCATTTGTCAAGAAATCTCCAACACCTTCACAAAATCTCCAAGCACAAGGTGTACTTCCACTATGGCAAAAACATGTACCCGCTTTTTGACGTGGATGAATAAGTGTTAAATAGTGTATAATAATTTCTTCTCATTATCTGTAAATGATTTCTCAATCTCAATTCTCATCGCAAATCTCAACTATGACAGAAACCAACTCCGATACAAAACCTCCTCTCAGCTCTCGAATAGGCAAGGACCTGCCGTTCACGTTTGGCCAGAGGTACCTTGACAACGAAGAAGATGTGTTTAATCATAACGCATGGGATCACGTGGAGTGGGGCCAGGAACAAATCGACCAGTGTAAGAAGATGATTGAAGTTCAATATGAGCATCCGGTCAAAGACTTCGATAAGAAGCTTTACAACTCCAACCCTGCCAAGTACTGGGACATTTTCTATAGACACAATAAGGAGAACTTCTTCAAGGACCGTAAGTGGCTTCAGATCGAGTTTCCGTTGTTATTCAATGTCACCAACGAAGATTACTCCACGCCAACAACCATCTTGGAGATCGGGTGTGGCGCAGGAAACACCTTCTTCCCCATATTGGAGCAGAACAAAAACCCCAACTTGAAGATCTTTGGGTGTGATTACTCCAAAGTGGCTGTGGATCTTGTTAAATCCAATCCTACATTCACGGAAAACAGCGCCAAAAACGTGGCCTTCTCGTCAGTTTGGGACTTGGCCAACCCTGAAGGAGCCTTGCCAGAAAACTTGGAGCCAAACTCGTGTGACGTGATCATCATGGTGTTCATTTTCCTGGCTTTGCACCCCGACCAATGGACTCAAGCTATCGCCAACTTAAAGAAGTGTTTGAAGCCAGGAGGTAAGATTCTTTTCAGAGATTACGGAAGGTACGACTTGGCCCAAGTCAGGTTCAAGAAGAACCGTCTTTTACAGGACAACTTCTATATCCGAGGAGACGGAACCAGGGTGTATTTCTTCACAGAGGAAGAATTGAGACAAATCTTCACCGTGGATGGCCCATTCAAGGAGGAGCAAATCGCCACCGATAGAAGGCTCTTGGTGAATAGGAAAAAGCAGCTCAAAATGTATAGAAACTGGCTTCAGGCCGTGTTTAGTATATGATAAGACAATATAGATTCCGTTAACTTATTTCAGCTCTCGGCACCATTACCACGTACAAGAAGTTATCCAAGTGTCTGAACACTGACCAGAGTGTTGCCATATCAATATCCAATTGTTTGACGTTGATTCCGTGGATCAACGCTTCGTACTCTTTATAATCTTCAAGAAACTCAACGAGTGTCTCCACTTTAGTCACCGGCAAGTGCACAACCATTGTGTCCGGGAAGTAGACTTTGAGCGGGTACCGAGAGATACTGGTGTCTAGTCGAGGCAAAAGCTTCTTATTCAAGCCCGCATACTCGTTCAAATTGTGGGTTTTTATAGAGTGCCAGAGCTTGGTGGAATTTTCTTTACTGAGATTCATCACGTACTTGGACGTTCCGTAAACCACGAAACTGCTCTGCTTCAACTGGTTGAAGAAGTTGTCAATGAGTGCCTGTTCATAGTTTATTTGGTGCTTATAAGTCACTGGAATCAAGTCCTGAGGCCACTGCCCGGACTTTAGCTCCAAAGTCATGTTGGAGTTGGTGGCTGTTCCACAGTGCATGTCGTATATCACACCCATGGGGAGGTTCCATTTAACGGGCGTGTTTTGGTATTCAAGCCATACAGGCTCTTGAACTTGACTAAAATGATTGAAGTAGTGAATGATATCGTCGAAATAAATAGGTAGGTACGAAACCCGAGGAACAACCATCAAGTACTCCTTGTATTCGTTGGTGTTGTCATTGAACCTCACACACACATTGATCGATCCGTCCCAGAGCTTTTGCTTGATTTCAATATCGGATTCAGATGTCATGATTGCAAAAATCGCGATTTCCTGTTGCAAAGTTGCAAATAATACCACGCTATAAATGAAATAAATACATTAATGCTAAGCTAGGGTTCAACATCCAGGTATGCATGCAGGCCCGAGGCGAAGGGATTCTCCTGGAGTCCTTTCAGGGGATTGTTGAACCCGTCAAATGTCTCCACTCTATAATGGTGTGGAAGAGGTGAGTGTTCGTTATTGTAGATCAAGTCCTTTGCTTCTCGCTCACTAAGCATGGTTTCTTCGACAGCAAGAAGCTTTTGTGACAGCTTCAGGGGGTTTCGTTTGTGCTTGAGTTTCAGATTGAGGTGTCTGACGGAAGCGTTTCGAGAGAGACTCTCTCCCAACTTTTTGAGTCTATTATACTCTTTATCTTCGTGGTAGTCATGGAAAATCAGCCTTACACCACCACCACCGGTGGCCACGGCACCACTGGAACCCATAACAGCAGGGGTGTGGTCTCTGGATCTCAAGGTATCGACCTCCGAAGTGGTATCGTAGTTCCCATCAGATTCCACAGAGCTGTTGTCATCTACACTGGCACCGTCGTCGATATCGCCACCATCACTATCTGAGGCATAGAGCAACTTGTCACGAGGATTCTCCACCACCAGCGTCGACGGGTTGGAGGAGAAAACCCGGGTGGTGGTTCTTTTGCCGATATCTCCCGAACGAGAGTAGGTATAAGTGTCGTTAAATATGTCGTCATCCTCCGGAGGATTTGCACACCAAATGGGAATCACCCAGCTCAATGTCACCACCCCGGCACACGCGAACGATAGCCAGAGCAACGAGAACCATACTATTCCTCGTTGGACGCCTATTCCAAAAGAGCCAAAGTCCAGGGAAATTTCATTGGATAATTGTGTGACCAAGATGGTGATTGTGGCGGCACCTATACACACCATTAGCGTAGGAACCACCGACACCACGGCCATGATGTGTAGCAAGAACTTCGGCACCGAGTGCAAGTCATTGGGGTGGATTCTATTGGCAAATAAAACATATTCGAATAACATGGTGGCTGCGGTGGTGACAGTAGCCATTATAAGCGTCACCGAAACAGCCTTATATCGCTGGAGCTGAGAGTGAACTCGATTGTCATACAGTGAGTCCTGGTATTCCGTCAGTTTGAGGCCGTATGCCAACACTCCATCCATACTAAATCGATCCATGGATGATCGATAGTCAAATGAAGCCTGTTGTTTTTGGTCCCTGGCACAGGTGATACGGTCGTCATTTTTCACATAGTACGTACGGCCATCGGCCCCTACGGACTGGGTGATGTTATAGTATCCTACACAAAATTGCCATAGAGTACTCATGAAGTATTGGGGAGCGTATTCCACTTTGCTTTGAGCGTATTTCGTCAAAATGGAGATTTCACTGTTGGTCAAAGAGTTGTCTATGGGCAAGTTGGAGCCGAGGCCATCGATGTCGATATTCAATCTGCCGTTACTCTCAGCCACCGAGTTTCGTAGACTCTCGTAAATTCCTTTAGAAACATCTAGATGCGAGCAGTTTATTCGAGCAAAGTAGAACGTGTACGACACAGCAGGTCCCACAAGTGTGATGAGCAAGCTGGTGAGGCACAAGAACCCGAATCCGAACCGGAATAGTAGGAGGGCTTTGGAGGTGCCCGATAGCAGTTTAAACAGGGCTGAGGGAGCCTTCATTGTGAATCCGCGATTTATTTTGAGAACGGAACATCTACAGTTGGCAAAACATTGGTCACATGGACTGACTACACACTATTGACATTATGGACTAGCAATAGAGCAAGATGTGTACGAACAGGTGAAGTGCACAACTAGTGCAAACCAGTGCACAATCGGTGCACAACCTGGTGCACAAACACAAACACAAGCACACAAACTTACTACCAGTGGACAGACACCTCAAACTCGTCAATCATTAAAAGTCCTCATCAAACTTGAGAGGCCCGTAGGTGGGGTGCACGTACTCCTGGCTCATGTCTTCATACCTGTTGTTGCCGTCATCGTCGTCGAATCTCCTCTTTGTACCAGCATTTTGGAAACTCTTGCCCGGATTGGGCTTGGTGTTAAAACCAGAATTAGAATCGAAATGAAAGCTGCCATTTGGATCTCCAATCGTTTGAACGGGACGGCTGTGTGGGTTGTTCTGGTTCTGCCACTCAGATATACTGGACGTAGACTCGAATGTAGAGTATTTATTGGTTAAGCTTGGTGGTTGAGAAATATGGTCAGGTAAGGGGTGCCTCATAATGGGGGTGTAAAATTGTTGTGGTGAGGGGGTATTGTATCCCTCGGCCACAGCCTTTCTGATCCTGCTTCCTAGCATCGCAAGCTGGCCCTCATATTCACTCCGTACCGGCTGTTGCTCGTGTGAAGAGTTGACGTTTATTCTCTTGTAGTCGTTCATGTGGAATGATTGTGCGAAAATGTTTTCACAGAAGACACGTATGGCGCACGTGATATAAAAGACATACATACCACGGCAAAGTCACGTGGCTGTGTCACGTGGCCGGGTCACGTGAGTGATGTTATCGCTCGCTACAGAAACTGAGGCCGAGCCCAATTCCGTCGGCGTCACTTGCCTATCGCGCACACCAACTATTCCATGAAATCATCTGTCACCAACGGAAAGTCACCACGAGTTCCCCAAATATAAATTGTATAAATTCCATCACCACTTTCCCACAAATTTTATCAATCTAAAATGGCTTCAATCTCATCTGAAACTGCTAGAAAATACGAGGAAGAATACTCCGCTCACAACTACCATCCTTTGCCAGTGGTTTTCTCAAGAGCTCAAGGTGCTCATGTTTGGGATCCAGAAGGAAACGAATACTTGGACTTTTTATCTGCCTATTCTGCTGTTAACCAAGGTCACTGTCACCCAAAAATCATTGCTGCTTTGGTTGAACAAGCTAGCAAATTGACTTTGAGTTCCAGAGCTTTCTCATCTGATGTTTTCGGTGAATACGCCAAATACGTCACCGAATTCTTCAATTACGAAATGGTGTTGCCAATGAACACCGGTGCTGAAGCCGTGGAAACCGGTTTGAAATTGGCCAGACGTTGGGGTTACGTCAAGAAGGGAATCCCTGAAGGTGAAGCTATCATCTTGGCTGCTGCAAACAACTTCCACGGTAGAACCTTGGGAGTTATTTCCATGTCTACTGACCCAGATGCCACCACCAACTTCGGTCCTTACTTATCTGGTGTTGGTCCTCAAATCCCAGGTGAACCTGCTGGAACCATCTTGAGATACGGTGTCATTGAAGATGTTGAAAAGGCTTTTGCCAATGCTGGTGACAAGATAGCTGCTATTCTCTTGGAACCAATCCAAGGTGAAGCCGGTATTGTTGTTCCTCCAAAAGACTACTTGACCAGAGTCCAGGAATTATGTAAGAAACACAACGTGTTGTTGATCTGTGATGAAATCCAAACTGGTATTGCCAGAACCGGTAAATTATTATGTTACGAACACTCCGAAAACGTCAAGCCAGATGTTGTTTTGTTGGGTAAAGCCATTTCTGGTGGTGTTACTCCAGTTTCTGCCGTGTTATCCTCCAAGGATATCATGTTGTGCTTAGAACCTGGTTCTCATGGTTCCACTTACGGTGGTAACCCATTAAGTTGTAAGGTTGCAATTGCTGCTTTGCAAGTCGTCAAGGACGAAAACCTCGTTGAAAGATCCCAGCAATTAGGTGACTTATTATACTCCAAATTGACTGAATTACAAAAGGAGTTCGGTGGTATCATCTCTGAAGTCAGAGGTAAAGGTTTATTATCTGCCATTGTCATCGATGAAACAAAAGCTAACGGTAGAACTGCATGGGATCTTTGTTTGCTCATGAAAGACCACGGAGTGTTGGCCAAACCAACCCACGATGATATCATCAGATTGGCTCCTCCTTTGGTCATTTCCGAAGAAGACTTATTGAAGGGTGTTGATGCCATCAGAAAGTCTTTGACCGAATTACCAAACGCCCCAAAAACTCACCACTAATTGTATATAGTGTAAACTACAAAGTCTCAAAAGGTTCCATATCCATGGGGGTATTAATATATATCGCTAATTTAATCTTCTTGTACTCAATCTTCTTCGTCGTCGAGATTTCTAACTTCTGGGGCCTGGCCCAAGGCTGCAAGCCGTCTAGCTCTTTCCACGGCTGTTTCTTCCAAGTCGTCGTCGGAGTCAAATTCAGAGTCCTCGGACTCTTCGTCGTCCAAATCTTCTTCACTCTCATCGTTACTTGGCTCAACAATCTCGGGAAGTGGCACTTCGACGGTGGTGGCCTTCTTGTTGTTCATAATGGCATGAGATAAATGACTTTCAAGCTGTTTTTCAGCCTTTCTACTCTGCAATTCAGGACTTCCTGAATCATATTCAGGAGTAATGAGGTCTTGAAGTTTCTCCAAGTCGTGAGTCCTGGCGGTGGATTCCTTTCTTTTGAACCCAACAAACGACAAGGCTTTATCAACCACCAGCTCAGACCGGGCTCGGTTGGCTTGGGACTCGTGTCTGTTTACCTTGTATCTTCTGATGATATCACCATCTTCGTTTTCAATCAACAAAATATCATCGATTTGATGGGCAAACACTTTTCTATGTGAGGGGTCACCTTTTTTGTAGTATGCCTTTCTGCTGTCTGAAGAAAAGGCACGGGCGATTCCTGGATGCTTATGATGGGGTTTGGATCCTGCAACTGCATCGATACTGGCACTTCCATGGTCACTGACAGACGAGTATTGCGTCAATTGCCGTTGTAAAGAGCCCATAGAATGTATACTTCCCACCTCCTCCGCAGGGGTTGCTTTGGGACTCTTCTTGAGGGGAAGTTCTTCGATGACCTCCCCAGATGCATCCTCAATGAGCACTTTATTCCCTTCTTGGTATGCGGTGACAGCGTCTTGATGACTATCCTCAATATTGGTTTGAGGAGACGAGTCAGTGGAGTATTGCTGAATGTTGTCAGTTGTGTCGTCATCCTTGTCATGATCTGTTTTCGTTGGAGGTGCCGAGGTTCTTCCTAATTGTAAGTATTGACTTTGTGGCCTGGGTCTATCGGGGCTTCCAAGATCACCATCTTCATCGTGGGTCCGACTTCTGGAGATGGTCTTCATGATTCTGGGCTTCTTGGATCTTCTTCTTCTCTTCTTCCGTTTAGCTCCTCCTGCGGGCCTATACTTGATACCACTGGTTTCAACGGTATCCGACTTCGGAAGCACTGCTGTTCCATCAACTCCAGAGCTCAACGTAGGGGAATCACTATCGACTCTATGCAAAGAGAAGGAAGTGGCTGATCTTTCCAAATTCTGGAGACGAGATAACCAGTTGGAACTCAGCTCATTAGCAGTGGTGTTTGTGAAAGTCATGGTGATTGCCATTCTGTTCAATCTTCTACCCAAAGTCAAAACAGCCACCGACGACCCGTGAACGACGATGGACGTGATGACAATGAAGTTGACTATGGGCCAAAGGACGTTCAATAACTGATGGTATGGAGCGTCCTCACCTAACTCGTAATCCAATTTGGAAGAATGATGAGTGAAATGCTCTTCGAGATCTCTACGTGCAAGAATGACTGCAAAGATGGCACCGACTCCAATAGGACCGAAGTGACCACAAAAAATGGCTTCCCTCCAACTCTTTATATCTGGAGTGAAAGGCTTGAATGCTAAGACCGCAGGGATTCTTCTCAAGAAAATCACCACGAGTGCCAATACTATGAGTCTCCAGACATTAAGACCCAAATCTGGGTTATTGAATTCTTGCCAGGGGACAATGGCACCGAAATAAACGAAAAATGCCAAGTTGATAATCAAATCTATGACTGTAGAAACATGGGATTCTTCTGTTTTCTTTGAAAAGTCACCGTTCCACCCAAATGCAGTTCCGGCAGCAAAGGACACCAACAAGTCGTCGACTCCCAATATGGAACCCAATCCTGCGGAGTTGAATGCTAAAAACACGAAAAATGCCAAAAAGGATTCTCTGTCGATTGTGTTCTTCTTTTCAGCGAAAGCTACCAACTTTCTAAGCGTATAACCAATTACGGTACCCAAGATGCACCCGAAGATACATTGGTACAAGATGGTGTTGACGATCCAATCTTTGACGATTTCTTTGGCGTCACCGGTATGAATCAATAAATTAAGTGATAAAAAGATGAATGGGAATGCCATTCCGTCATTACACCCGGACTCGGCCGAGAGTAGGTTTCTTAGATGACCGGGGACTCTCTCTGCAAACTTCCCCTTACCAACAACAGCGGCAGCCAAAACTGGGTCTGTGGCAGTGACACAAGCACTTACCAAAAGAGCTTCCGAAAACGAAAAATGAGGTATCAACACCCAGATGAAAAGCCCCACCACCAACCAACCTGCTGTCATGACCGGCAACAAGAAGATGGCCACCGAGAGCCAATGTTTCTTCATGTATTTTTTGGGTAATTCTACGGCAACAGCAACAATTTGCACACACAAAACAATTCTGCTTATCTCCAAAGTAATGACTTCTGACTCTCCCCACGATAGCGGGTCAAACCAGTTCAAACAATGGGGCCCGAATATGAGTCCGGCAATGGTCGCCACCGTGGCTTCTCCGATATAAAGACGTTCTTTAACAAATAAAGATAATAGGGAGAAGATGGTACTGAAAATACCTACACATGCGTACGCTATGTGAGAATCTTCTAACTGTGAATGTTAGTACGTAAAGCAACCAGTTGGGTTTGTGGTACTTGTATCTGTGGCTGTTCCATGTTCGTGTTTGTACGTGTTTGTGACGGGTGACATGGTATGTGTCACGACATGTGTCACGACATGTGTCACTTTTGACATTGGCACCCAAGGCCTGTTATGTTATCATTGCCATGACGAATCGAACCCTTGATTCCAGAACCACCACCGTCACTCCAAACTCCCACAAACGTCCTGACCCGAACCCGCCTTCTTGTCAACATACCTCTAGTTGAGACCACACCATTTCGTCAGTGTCTCTTCTTCAAAGAATTTCTTGGTATGCGAGATGATACAGAATGAGATTAACAAATACTGAGCCTCTGAATTTGCGACTTTTGGCTGAGACTTCAGATTTGAGATTTTAGGTTCAACTTGAGACTTTTTAGTTTAATTGGTGACCTTTTCGGAAAGCATGACACAGCACGAGGGAGAAGGAATGTGGATTATAGGGTACGGATCCTTGATCTTCAAACCCCCACCTTTATACAGTTTCAAAGTCACCGGGTATTTGGAGGGATACATTCGCCGGTTCTGGCAGAGCTCGTCTGATCACCGAGGCACTCCTCAGAGTCCCGGACGGGTAGTGACGCTAATTTCTCTTGAAGATTTGGTTACAAACGCCAAGTTCCACGACGACCTTCATACATATGAGTTGGGGGCCGTGGGAGGCAAGAGCTTCCAAATCAGCTCCTTGAAGCCACAAGACCTCAAAGTGTGGGGGTGTGCTTATTATATAGCTCCAGAAAATGTCGCCGAAGTCAAACTGTATTTGGACATAAGAGAACAGGACGGATACACAACTCACACGGTGCCCTTCATCATCACCGATGTGCCTGAATCCGACATTTCTGGATCCCACGAGGATGTGGCCCTGGTGCTCGCAAATGTTCCCGTGGAAAACGGTGTCTCGTATATAACATCGTCTATCTACATTGGAACCATACAAAACCAGTCCTTTATTGGGCCTGAGAGCATCCACGACACTGCCAAAGTCATCAGAACAAGTGTGGGTCCAAGTGGGCCTAACTTGGAGTACTTACTGGAGTTATGCCACAGTGTACGAGGCCTCGACAAGGTGGGAGATTCGAGTGACTATTACCTCGAGGATTTGTTGAAATTGTCCACAAAATAGGTAGAGTACAAGTGATTAGATATTGAGGAATAGATATAGAGCATAGGAGGAAAATAAACGTATGAATTTACCAAGTGAAAGTGAATCTAGAAAGTCAGTTCAGCCTACTGGTCACGTGACCTAATTCACGTGATACAGTCTGAATTTGGTCACGTGAATTCCACCTGACTCAAGCCACCTTTATTCACTCTAAAATTGCTTTAAATATAATACTATCATTACAAAATAACTAGTAGACCCTTACACCCATACCTCATATCTTGACCTGGTCTTGACCGACAGAAGCTTCTGAATAGCCCATTCAGTCTTCGATTCGGGATTGGTGGTGATCAGATTGAACTTGTCAAACAACAACTTCTCCCGTTCTGTCAATTTCCCGAGCTGAAGAATCGCGTAACGATTCCCAGCGTGAGTATTTTGAACAACACCTGGTAAACGACAAATTGGATACAATGAAAGATCAAAATGCCCCTTACCACCTCTGTACTTCTTGTACTTCTTCTTAACCTTGCCCTTGGCCCTACCTCTGATGGTACCAGCCTCAAGCCTGCCTTGAATTCTAAGTTTAAGAAGATCCGCTTGAGAAATCATCTCAGATTCTTGTTTTTCCAGCGCAGACAATGATGCTATCTCAGACACGGCCTGCGAACGATGCCATGATTCAGGCTCAATTTCCTCTAAATCATCGTCATTACCATCGCCTCCATCGTCTGCGTCCTCCTCATCTTCATCATCGTCATCTTCATTTTCTTCTTCATTTTCTTTTCTCTGTCTCTCTTCAGCTTCATTAAAAGAATCCTGATATTCGCCAACTTTACGCAAAAACTCTCTGTAACGAGATCCAGGACTTAATTGATTTTCGTCCTCCATACCAGCAATAATTAACCAAAATCAACCAAAAAATCAATTCTTCACCAAAAAATACACCAGTTACGTATTTTTCTGGATTTTTTGGGGTGTAATTAAAAGACCTGAATATCGTCTCTCATTTATACCCCATCTACCACACACACACACACCATGCATGCACAAAATTGTTTCATATTTAAAACAATTTTGCTCCAAATCCGAAACAACTCTGCAACAAATTCTAGCCCCCCAAAAACTCCCACATCCGGCAACATGAAACATCCATCTTTTCTTACCAAATCACCCCACACACAACCTATAACATCTTAAATTAATTAAAAGTCATGCCTTTAAAACCTTCAACACCCCCTGAGAGTCAAGTGAGTCTTAGGATTTTTTCAAAGACCCCTACGACATTTTTGTCCGACTAGGCTAAGCTCCAGGGAGCCAAGTGGGCACAAATCCGGGTTTTTACGTGTCTCCACCCATCGGGCCTCGAAAGTGCTTTTTTTTTTTATTACATTGTATATTAGCTATACCTAATGGTCTAGAGAAAACCCTATGGGAGAAACTCTACTTGTATAGTGGTTGTTTTAGTTGGTTGGTTTGG
>JAKTTO010000054.1:0-25758 GCA_030581535.1 Yamadazyma siamensis | reverse complement strand
ACCAAGACCACCTTAGGCTCCCGAGTCGCGACACGTGATAGCGTGCACTGGAAGGCTTTAAGGACCTAAAATACATTCATTCTGATCCGGGCATTGGCTAATGTACCATGCTGATAATTGTTGGTTATTATAGCGGTCTGTGTGGCCCAGGTATTTTTTGTGATTTTTTATAATATTTTAAATGATGTTTTTGTGAATTTCACGTATTTCAGTTTGGAAACCAGTGTTAGATCACTTCACAAAAATTATTTGTATAAAGGATACGAAGAAAAAATCATCCAACACGAAAATGAAGATTCAACGCAGGAGAAGATCCTATAACCGCACAACTGTGGAATAAGATAATTATACGATTAGTAAAGCACTTCTTTCGAGGATGAGTGAGAATATCCCCGAAATGTACACATTGAACCCACTCAATACCGCCATTCACACATTCACAGGGGTTCGTATTATGGCTTCTCCAATGTGCTTGCCGAATTGAGCTCTATATGAGGAGAAATAGCATCTGTCAGGATCATGACCTCAAATGTACTACAGAGGGCGTGATGGAGAGAATATCCTCCTGCATAGGTTTAATTTACTTTCGCACTCAAGAAACATTTATGGCCGTGTTAGTAACATCCTGTCACCAACACGGCCATGAGAATATTTCCCTGCGGTGGGAAGCAAATTTCCCGCGGTGGGGAGCAAATTCCCTGCGACGGGAAGCAAAAATTTTGAGTAATCCTGGGTGCGCGTACGAGTGACGGCCAACGGGTGACGGCCAACGGGTGATGGCCAACGGGTGACAATGTCCTGCGCGACTTTTGGTGAAAAACGATCTGGTTGCAAATTCAACCTGAAAACAGACCGCTCACTTCTGTCCAACAAGTTGTCTGTTCTACGAATCTCACTAACGCTGACTATGCTAAGGGCTAAGATGAGTTCCTCAGGGTCTCGTCGAACATCTCCCAAAGTCGACGACTACGAAACAAGTTGGGAGAAGAAGTCTGAGCACTCTGGTTAAGTGAGATTAAAAAATTGATATCTTTATTGAAGTGGGGTAGAATAACAACAACTCAACCACCGAATCAAACCAACCAAATGAAACAATCACGACACTTGTAGAATTTTTCTCATAGGGTTTTTCTAGACCATTGGTATAGCTGCACCAAGAACTACATGCAGGAAGTTACAATTTGTTTTTGAAAATTGGTTCGTGCTAGATGCAAAGCTAGTGTATGAGAAACATTCAAAGTCGAAGGTCGACCCTCACACCAGGTGGTATAATTTCGGGCGTTTTGAAGGTATATACATGATCACAGGGATGGGTGTGAGGGCATTTACGCAGAGGCCATACTTAAGATCGCGCATTCGGCACCATACACAGTCGTATAGATACATTTCTACACAATATGTGATACATACGCTGGTCAGGCTAGCTAATTGATTGACTCCTTCAACGGAAGCTTGAGCCCCTTCTTGTTGGCCTTCAACTTCCTGCCAAAAGAGATTAATCTGCACTCTAACTTCAATCTCAGTCTCTTAACAGCCTCCCCTACAACCGCCCCGCTGGTGGTTGCGAAGGGAAGATCAGCACTGGCAATCGACTCATCGACAAAGTCTATGATAGGCTTCTTTTTGATGTAAAACTGATACACCGGACGTACATGCCGCCACGATTTGTCTGTAGCATCTCTTACTGCAATACAAGTCTGGGTATTTGTATTGACAAACTATTCATTGAGCAACTGGGAAACTGTAATGGTTTTCACATCCATGGGTAAGTCCTCAGAGTCGCATCCTATGGAATTGAAGGGCAGTTGTGAAACCAAGCCCGGAGGATTCGCAAACCTACCTTTTTCACGCTTAGACAGCTTAGAAACCCTCTCTTTCCGGGAAGAAAGTGTTGTTTTCGCTCAACTCCTGTAGTTTCTTCCTCTGTCTGAACCACACCCTTACCGTTGGTCGAGTGCAATTTAGACAGACCGTCCTGTTCACCATGCAAAACCTTGATATGCTGCTCCATCTCTTGCTTGGAATATTTGCTGGCTTTTCACTTATTTTCGTATATCTCCTGCTTCATGAGGCTCGATATCCTTCTAATGTTCGTTCCGAAATTACTCACAGTCTCAGGCACGGACTCTAGCATGTCTCTGAGCTTGTTAAACTGCGTCTGCTGTCTCTCCTCGAATTGACGATTGAGTCTATGCAAACAACTAGCTTGTTATAAGACCAGAATCGAAGGATCGATCACATTTTTGGGTGCCTTACAGCTATTCAAGAGGTGTAGGTGGTCCTCAGTCTCAGTAATTTGCTTCTCAAAATACCGAAATGCGTTAGACTCGCATATTGGGTGCTTAGCGAACATGCTTTCAGGTGCAAACTTCCTGATGAACACAAGATCCTGCAAGATGACCTCCTGAAACTCGTCAAGCATTTCAAAGAAGCAGAACCCGGTGAAATCGTTCAAAGTTGCAGCATTGGTCTTTTCGTTCCGTGAAGTCCTTGGCCTTACGCTCAACACAGTCTCTGCGTATCTCTCCGCGTGCCGTTGGCGCTCCTCCTGTAACCAGGGGAAAATCTGGTCTGTGAGCTCCTTCGGTGGGTGCACTGCAGTCGTCTGAATGAAGTATTACTTTGTCTGTGTAATTCTCTCAAGTGGTGCCTTCTTGAACCGCACGTCTGCAAATGAGAAACAGGCAGCCTTCCTGCTCTACTCTGCTATTCTAGGGTGGTCTCGTGAGTCTTCAACCCGTGGTTTGAGGACAGCCAGACCCCTAATACAAAAGCGGCATGCTTGAACAACGGTCTAGTGTATTTGTAGTGTGTTACAAGGAAATCTGAGGACCAAGACTCCCGAGTTGCGACAGGTCTCGGGTACTGCTGGCAGAAATACACAGCAGTCATAGTTTGACGCATTCTTTTGGCGTCAGGCGATTATTGGTCGTATCTCAGACTTGATCCAGGTCTATTTTGAAACTGGAAATTAGTCCCACATTCATATTTTTTTAGGTTGCGGTACAAAACGGGTATTGTATTTTCCATTGTGGTATAAATGAAACTTGTTTCAGAATGCATTTCTGTGATGCCACCGCCACCGCCAACTGATGCCAGTATACTAAATGGCCACGGTGTGTGTGGTGCTTCTCGATTTTTTTTGGAATTATTTGGAATTATTTGGACTTCACAACAGCCTCAACATCAACACCAACACGAATGCAACATTGGCCATAATTAGCGAATTCAACTAATTTCGCAACCAACTGAAGTTCGCAACTAAGATGTAGAAAGAGCGTAGAAGGAGTTCCAATATGAGCGGAGATTTGATACAACACTGCGAGCCGTACACAGACTTGGGTTCTGACAGGTGGGTACATATGGGGACTCACGGCTTGTATTTGAGAATCTCTTTTGTAATTGGTTTTGTTTGACATTTGTCGTATATGCGAGAGTGTTTCTCGAACCTCACAGAGACTTCACATTGAAGCACTATTAGTAATTGTCTACGAAGTCCCGCATACATACAGGTGTTTCGGACTGGGGATTCTCGGGGCTCTCGTGACCGGTGGCCCTGCCAATATACTAACAGACTGGTACAAGCCCCAATAGAGATCCTACTCGGGCACGTGACAAAGCCCTAGACTATTTTAGGATATACACTTACACGTTGTTACACGTTGTGACACACCGTGTGATACAAGTATGGAGTGTGAAAAACACTGCCAAGCACAGTCCAAGAGCACCTTAGGCTTGATACTATCTGGATCTGTAATTTTTAATTCTTCAACCCGTGGCTTAAGGAAATCCAGACCTCTAATAACAAATTCATGCCGTTTTGAAGATACGGTCCAGTGTGTTTCTGTTGTGTGCCAAGGGAATCTGAAGATAACTAAAAGCAACTTTGGCACCCCATATCTCGAAAACCAGAGTTCGCGAGACACTCAAACCTATTGCATTAAACTGGAAAACTTTCAGATCTGATCAAGGATCTATCAGTGGAGCCACCAGCACGAAAGCAGCCAGGACCAAGCAGCTACTACACCAGAACCGGATTGGAGTCTTCCAATTAGCACCAGCATTGACACCACAGAGCCTCCACACTAGTAAAATGAGTCCTCATAGGAAGTCACTATCGCAACTAAATAAATTGCTACCTGTTCCTATTTCTTTAGAGGACAATACTCCCGACTCACAGCATTTATTTGAAAACGCCCACATCACCGACGTGCTTGTAGGGGACCACCACGTGATCGAGGGCGACGGTGGCAGGCCGTATATTGTGTGGGTAATCAGGGTGATTATCAATGACTCGGCCCATAATTCCATTTGCATTTATAAGAGATACACCGAGATCGAGAGGTTTCGAAGCACGTTGGTCAAACAGCATCCGGACGTTGAAATACCCCCGTTACCGCCGAAGGATTCCATGAGTTTGCAGAGAATAATGTGGACAAGCAATTGGCTTGAAGCCAGACGAAAGGGTCTACAGTGGTTCATGACCAATGTGTTGTTGAGTCCCAAGCTCCAGCACCTGGGGGTGATCACGGATTTTATATTGGGCAGGTGAGTGGGTGGAGTGTGTAGTAATGGATAATGAATGGAGTGAGTGTGTAGTAATGGATAATGAATGGAGTGAGTGTGTAGTAATGGATAATGAATGGAGTGAGTGGAGTTTGTAAAAGAGAGCGGGAGTAGAGAAAGGGTTCAGTTACAGGCGATAGAGAGAGTAGGTTGGAAGCAGGATTTCGAAGAGTGACTGAGTGTGATAGTAAAAAAGTGACAGAATTGTATACTTCTAAGAAGTATGGCAGAGCGAAAGCGTTGACAGTAACAGGAGGAGAAAGTAGATTGACAGCTAGGATGACAACGAACGAGAAAATAGGACGAGAAGTAGGACGGAAAGCGTTGACAGTAGTGCGGTAGAACGAGAAAGCACGGACGCTAGTACGAGAAATAGAACGAGAAAATGGAACGGGAAAAATGGAGCAAGAAAGAACGAGAGAATAGCAGAATGAATATTATGAATATTAAATGAGTGAATGAGTGAATACGTGAATAAGCTAAGTCAACAAGTCAATAAATGTCAAGTGAATAAGCAAAGTAGTGAATAAGCAACTACTGACAATAAACACCACGTCTGGCACCAAATATGTCAGCATTAGTCCCAGATCCCAAATACTAATCCATCGATCCGCTCAGTCAGCCACACCAAAAGTCCAGACCCTTATATTTGTCAGTACCACCAACGGTCGCGGTGCATCCGTGGGGTCTCGCCCGAGATCGCGTTATAAATCCAATGACCGCACCGCTAACCGATCCACGACCATTCTAGAATTCGTGAATTACTAAGTACATTCACGCGAATATAAAATCCAACGAATATCACATTGGTTTATGAATATTAGATTTGTAAATCATATTTTCATAAATCGGAATTTTAATTATTTGAACAAAAAAATCACAAGAATGGTCCACAACGAAGTCACTATTATTGGTTCAGGTCCTGCTGCTCATACTGCTGCCATCTACTTGGCTAGAGCCGAGGTCAAACCAACTTTATATGAAGGTTTGTTAGCCAACGGTTTTGCAGCTGGTGGTCAATTAACTACCACCACTGACATCGAAAACTTCCCGGGATTCCCCGAGGGTATCAACGGTACCGCCTTGATGGACAACATGAGAAAACAAAGTGAAAGATTCGGTACTAAGATCATTACCGAGACCATTTCTAAAGTTGACTTTAGCGCCAGACCTTTCAAGTTATGGACCGAGTTCAACGAAGACGACGAACCAATCACCTCGGACGCCGTGATAATTGCTACTGGTGCATCTGCCAAGAGAATGCACTTGCCTGGTGAAGAAACCTACTGGCAACAAGGTATCTCTGCATGTGCCGTTTGTGACGGAGCAGTTCCAATTTTCAGAAACAAGCCTTTGGCTGTTATTGGAGGAGGAGATTCTGCCTGTGAAGAAGCTCTTTTCTTGACCAAATACGGTTCCAAAGTGTTCTTGTTGGTTAGAAGAGACCAATTGAGAGCCTCCACAATCATGCAAAAAAGAGTCAAGGAAAACGATAAATTAGAAATCTTATGGAACACCGAAGCCGTTGAAGCCAAGGGTGACGGAAAGTTCTTGACTGGCTTGAACATTGTCAACAACAAGACCAAAGAAACCTCGTTGTTACCAGTTAACGGATTGTTCTATGCCATTGGTCACACCCCAGCCACTTCTGTTTTCAAGGGACAAATCGACACTGACGAAAGTGGATACATCAAAACCAAACCTGGTACCACCTTGACTTCTGTTCCTGGTGTTTTTGCAGCTGGTGATGTGCAAGATAAAGTGTATAGACAGGCCATTACTTCTGCTGGTACCGGATGTCAAGCTGCTTTGGATGCCGAAGGCTGGTTGGCTGAACAAAGCGTGTAGAATAGATAGATAGATAACGTTGATAAGAGAATGTGACTGTATTAGTTTGATGAGTGTAGGATGTAGTGGAATTGGGGTGGAGGCATGTATAGGGTATTAGTAGTGTGCTAGAGTTGATGTAGAAAGTTGATGTAGAAGTTTGATGTAGAAAGTTGATATACTAGAATTGATGTACTAGAATTGGTGTACTAGACCTTAGAATTGGTGTACTAGAGTTGACGTACTCACTACAAAGTATCAGTACAAGCCGATGTGGAAGTCATAGGCCGATGCACTAGTCATACAAGCCATTGCCTTACACACTTTAGACAAACTGTCACACAACTCAAGAATGCTCCATTCAAATTATCACCAACGCTCTTGCGCGATAATCGAATCGATCACTGATTTCGATTGTGATATCTGATCTAAGTATTTACACGCCAACCAAGGTTTTTTGTGCCCACCAAACCCAACACTACCAAGCACGTGAAACCACATGTCCTTTGACCCTGACTTGGAATCTGGAGCGCCGGACGCTGCTTCTCTCTACTACAAAGACTTCCCTCAGTTTGAGACCCTCAGCCACAAAATAGAGACTTCTCTTTACAACATCAACAACAACCAGATCTCGTCGTTGAAGAACCTCAACTCCCAATATGAGTCGCTCCTCAACGGAGACAACGAGCCATCCAAAGCTTCCAAATTGAACAAGTTATCCTACACAATCACCGGATTGACAGCAAAGATAACCGCCAGCTACAAGTCCATCAACGAGCTGACCAATGATATCAACGCCTATCTCAGCGAGTGTGAAGGCAACGGAGAAGACGACGAAACGCTCGGGTACCTCCGTCAAAAAGAGTCGCTTCTTATCAATCTCATAAAGTCCAGTTTGAAGAACTACCAGATCCAACAGAGAAAGTACGAGTTGCTCCAGCAGAAAACCATCGACAAGTACGGCAAACTCACGCAAAATCAGGTCAGTTTGGAAGAGGATGAGCAACTGTACACCGATAATCAAGCTCCGAACGGAAATCAGGTGCAACTACAAATCCCCGGGTCTGGCACCCAGCAGGTGCACATTGAGTACGAGCCAGTAAATGCAGAGGAACTCGAACAGCAAACGCTCCTCATCCAGGAACGTGAGCGAGAAATAGCCCAGATCAGCCAGGATATCTCGTACATCAACGAGATCTACGGCAATCTCGAAGATATAGTTCACGAACAGCAGTTCACCATAGACACCATCGAAGACAATATCTTGAAGTATAACGACGATGTACAAGGAGCCTCGCGAGAGTTACGGCGAGCAGAAAGATACCAAAGGAGATCTGGAGGAAGAATGTTGTATTGTCTTTTTATATTGGTTGGGATTCTTTCATTCATTATTCTTGTTGGAGTTATATTTTAGTTTATATCTCTATTTACACACCTGGTTCTGGTTCCCATATGTTGACACACCCATCGTCTCCTGCACTCACCACCACCTCGTCTCCCTCCTCTGACACACACCACAGCACACAGTTGACTTCACTGACTCCGTGACTGGATTTCTGGACTGTCTCGATCTGCCATTGGCCGTCTACTTGGGTGTATATGACGATCTTACCGTCGCTCCCAGAACTGACAATTTTCCCCGTGGGCTTCGACCAAGAAACACTGTACACCGGGTACTCGTGCACACTTGGAAGCACGCACTCAAGCTCCCAAACCATCTCTTTGGCGGCGTACTTGATGGAGGAGGGGAGTTCTGATCGGATGTGGTCTTGAGACTGCGAATTGTCACTACACCTCCAAACTCTCGCCAGCAAATCGTCAGATACACTCACAAGCCTCAACACGCCTTCGGAGGCTGACGGACTCTTGGGGTGCTCGAAAGCAGAGCACCAAACCGTTCCTTCGTGCCCGTTTAACACTCCCACACACGACCAGTCGTCGTCATTCTCGTCTTGCTTGTAGAGCCTGACGGTGTCGTCGTACGAGGAGCTGGCAAGCAAGTTGGAGGTGGGGTGCCACGTCACGTGCTTGATGTCTTGGTCGTGTTCGCTGAGAACGGAGATGCACTCGAACTCTTCAAGAGTCTCGGGATCGGTTTCCCAGATCCAAATGGTTTTATCTCTAGAGCACGACGCCACCAAGTTTCCTTTGTAGTTCCAGGCCACCGCCTTGATTTCGTTCTCGTGCCCCTCGATGATGGCCATCAAGTTCCATTCGTTGTGGGGCGACGTCAACATTTGTACTTGCTTGTTGAGTTTGTCAGCATTGGACTGCGAATCGTCGTCCATATCGTCATCAAAATCCTCCTCTGGCTCATCGATACCCCAGATGGAGATGGTGCTGTCGAAAGACCCACACGCAAGTGCAGGCAAGTCGATGAACTCGGTGTCTGGGTCATCAGCTCCTCCCAAAGGAGGTTTAAAAGCTACACTTCGAACCGATCTCTTATGAGTGTCTTGAAGTCTGGCAACAAGGGGGAAGTTGCGTGCCTTCGAGAGCTTGTACACATTGGACGACTTGTCTGTGGACGCCGTGGCTAGAAGCGGCAAGTTGCTGTGGCTGCTCACGCTCCATGCCTTATCTTTATGTGCTTGAATAGACCTGATAAGTTTCATGATGAAAAATCATTTGGTGCGCACTCGAGATGATGTTGAGGCACATAAGAGGAGGACTAACTCCTCGAGTTATGGGTAGATTCTACTCCAAAAAGCCCCACAATGGCTCTGCAGATGATGGTGCTACCAATAAGCACAACAAGAGCGAAAAAGGAAGCATTTCTGACGACAATTCCGCCTCCAAAGATGCAAATGCCATCCAGTCCAAAGATTCACAGCAAATTCAAAAACATTACAAGGTCAAGTCCAGGTCGCCGGTGGCGTCGCCTGCGCCTTTGAACAACTCCCAAGTGGACAAATTGATGCACAAATCCAAAAAACCGTACGTGCCTAGGCTCAAATACGAGCGAGTAACTTATGAGTATCCAGGGCTTCCCAATAACGACGATTTCACAAAACAGAGCAAAAAAGACAAGGTGACCCCCATCACCCGGTACTCCCGGTACGTGCCCCACATGCTCACGTTTGGGATGGCTTTGTGGACCGCCTACGCCGTCAAGGTGTGGTACTACGACGACGAAGTCAGGGGATCCAACGACCTTTTGGACCCCGACCAGTTCCATCCTTTTGTGGTCACTCACAAATCTCAGATAGACAAGGACCACTACCTCATCGAGTTGAAGCCCACGAGCTCCCACTGGGAGTACAGTTTCTACGCGAACCATTCCAAAAGGTCTCTCTGGTCCGGAGATAAAATATGGTCTGTGGAAGTGAAACAGCCGGATATTATGGTCACCCGGTCGTACACACCACTTCCTTTGTACTTCATGAAGTCGGAGTATACCAGAGCAAAGCAAACGGAGCCTCTTTTGAAGGTGGTGACTCCCCTGGAGAGTGATGCTGATCACGGAGGAGTCATGACTCTTTACGTTAAGAGGTATGAAAACGGCGAGGTGAGCAAGTATATCTGTGACAAGAAGCCTGGAGACACTATTGAGTTACGGGGGCCCAATATTGAGTACAAGTTCCCCCACCATCCGCTTAAAAAGTACCACGAAAGACCCATTTTCAAGGATATTCCGTCCACCGTGGAGCCAGAAATCTTCTTGGAAAAACTCAAGATTGTGGAGAAACTCCCAGAGTTCGACAACTTGACTTTCTATGCAGCAGGAACCGGAATAGCCCCAATTTTGCAGGTGTTGATGTCCAGAAACCCATACAGAGGGTTTGTCACCGTTCACTACTCGGCCCAAAAGCCTGGCGAATTAAAGCCACTTGAAAGAATCATGTTTTTCTTGGAGAAACTCGACCGTGCCAAGTTCGTTTACCACTACGACTCCGAAAAGGATCCCCTTACGCCCAAGGATGTGGAGAAACCTGAGCCCTTCAATTATCTCAGTCCCATGAGAGAGGAACAAGTTCAGCAAACCAGAAATCTTTCTCCACAAGAAACACTCAAGCTTCGTAAGCAAATCATGGACGAAGACGACAAAGCGTCACAAGAGTCCAAGTCTGAGAGGAACGAAAGAATCCGGAAGTTACAAGAGGACGCTGTTTTCTATAAAAATGCCTTACAACAAGCCAAAGTCACCTCCAAGCAGCCCAAACAAAAGTCAAGTTTGGCACTTGTTTGTGGGCCTGATGGGTACATAGACTATGTTGCCGGGGAGACCGACAAGGCTACTAGAGAGCAGGGAGACGTGAAGGGACTTTTGGGAGAAAAGGGCTGGGATAATACCAATACCTTCAAGTTGTCGAATTAGAATATGTAAATAGAAATCTAACCATATAGATTTAGCGGATTTTAGATTGAAGTAGTACAGACTACACTGGATCATGGGTTTAACTGGCTCTTGTAGTAAAGTCATCACGAATACACTTGATCACCTAGCAATAAAACTCCAACCGTGCCTACACCAACAAGTCGATCTTTTTTGCAAAATGAGTCAAGATCCTTTGGGAGTCTCTCAAGTTGCTACAATTGAGTATCACCTCTCTCAATAACTCCCGCTTCTCTAGTCCACAGACTTTCGGTTCCCAGTCTTGTTTATCGTCAGGCCCGAGTAGCTGATTGCATATCTCAAACACCTTGCCTTTCAATCCCAATTCACAAACCCGTTTTACATACAGAATGAAGAATCGATGGTAGTCCTGGGTTTCTCCAAGCATCTCACAACACAAGATTCTGTTCTCCAAATGACTGATGGAGATTGTGTTCTCGAGACTCTCAAACCCTTCCTTCATGAGCATGTTCTTCGATATCTTGTTGAAGAACTTGCCTCTTCCGGTCCTGTTTCCCTTGATGATTTCTTCGTTTGTTTTGTGTTCTATGAGTTCAATTAAGGACTCGTCATCGGCATCGTTACCGAATATGCCTGAAGACTGGGGCTTTTTGTGGTCTCCTCCAAGAGAGTCCCAGTAGTGGGACCCGAAAGCAAACCACGTTTCAGTGATGAGTTGCCAAACACCCAAGTCGTTGTTGAAAAGGTATCCGGACCCATTGGAAAGTGTGACCAAAGGAATCCCGCTATTGGTGATTGAGCATAAGGTGACCTTTTCTGATCTACTGAGCCCCTCGTCAAGATACTTGGTGCTATTGTCGAGAAGGGCGTTGATACTCAGTGGAGAGTTGAGGTGAATCTTTTTGGCATCGATATCCCAGATATACATCTCTCCGATATTTGTGATGGCCATGAGATACTTTCCCTGACTCTCCAAGAACGAGACAGGGGACCCCAATATTATTGGAGGAAGGACCCGTCTCCCAGAAACATGGGAGTATGTCAACAAGGTTCCGTCGCTCGTGCTGAAAGCCCAGAAGTTCTGTCCTTCGGCAGCTAGGTGGATGAATTTAGGAACAAAGTCAGACCAAAGCTGTTTGTCCTTTTTGTAGTAGGTGATACGGCTGGGTTTTGCTTCATTTCCAGACCCGTTTTTGACGTCCAATATATACGACTCCTCGGTATCTACTGTGCTTGTAATCAGGAAGTTGGCCCGGACTTTCAGAGTGGCCAACCGTGTTTTAGAGAACACGGTGTTGGGATTCAAAACCACAGACCCTACAAATTTGATGGGCTCGATCTCTCTCTTCTTCTTGGAGTGAGGCTCGTCTGTCTTGTGTCTTTTCACCAGCTTGTAGTACTCGTCTGGGACATTCAAGTTGGGTTTGTCTAGTTCTGTGACATTTCTGGACCCGCCTACCACTCCTTTGGGTTGAAGGGTTTCAGCGGCCCCAGAGCTGGCTTCACCACCGAGATTTCCGATGCCGTTTCCAGCTCCACTGCCATTGCCATTGGATACTAGCACGGGCTGGATTCTTCTTTTGCCATTTTTTATGCTTGTTTTCTGTTTCGGGGCCTCAGGCTTGGGTGCTGCTTTTTTGGGGACACTGGAGCCATTGGATCTCATTTCGTTTTGTTCTTTTGCGGAGCCGTTGGTCTTTCCATTGTCTTTCTTGGCCCGGGATACCATGGCCGAGTCAAGGAGATCTGGAAGGTCAGTTGTGGAGACATCAGGTGGTGGGATTTCCTCTGGCTCATAGGCGCTTTTGGCTGTGTTTTTACTGGCTACTGCTTCCTTTTCTTGTGTCTGTTGAGAGTCCTGAGGTGTCTTTTCCTTTTCCTTGGAAGGAGGCTGCACCAACGACACGGCGTCCTTTCCCTCCACGAGACTGAGTGGTACGCTTTTCCGCCCAGACAGCTCTGGCTTTGTATTGAACGGATTGGTGTCCGGGTCAGGTTTGATAAGCAGCTTTTTGGCGTCTGGAGGAAGTTTGGAGCCCAACTCGCCGTCTTCAAACGTCACCACGGCCACGTGACCGTCGAGGGATGCAAAAAACAAAGACGACCCGTTTTCCTCCCAGCAAGCATCGACGATGGAGCCATCTACGAGGTTTTCTAGCACCAAAATGGGAGTTTTCTTGCTAGTGTTCCACAATGCCAAAGTCTTATCCGAACCTGCAGTTGCAATGACATTGGCATGGGTCAACTCTTTCCTCTCAGTCGAATCGTCAGCGTCAGGCTCTGTAATTTCGAATATTTGAGGGTTGAATCTCACAACTTCACAGCTGTTTCCGTGTCCCACCAAGTTGAGTGAGTTTGCCCATGAAGAGTTTCTCGAGAGAAGAGTCACCAAAGACGTTTTCTCCTTTGTGGAATTGGGTATGGACACGTATTCTCCCTCGGGCGACCAAGATACCCGTTTGTAGTCGATCTGGCCCGAGCTTTGGTTGAGGAGCCGGGTGATATGATGTGCGAGTTTGAACTGGTAGTTTTTGGAGCTTGCAAGATAATGGAACTGGAAAACATGGACCAAGGCGTCGTCACCGAGGGTCACGAGATACTTGTTGGTAGGGTCGAAGGCCACGGCTCTCTGTGGAGCCTGTTTTTCGGATTGTAGAATCGAATTAAGCGCCTGGTACGTTTTGTGGAGAATATCAATCACGTGGACCTTGCCGTCCAATGTGCTCCAACAAATGAGCCGGGCGTCTTTTGACCACGTGATATCGAGGATGTGTGGATTCGAGGAGTTTGGGGCAGTTTCGGTGGGATCAGACTCAGTTTCATGGGAAAATGGGAATAGTAGTGTCACGGCAGAAGCCTTTAAGTCGGTTAAATAGAGGTTTCCACCAACATCACCGGAAACAAATTGGTCACAGGATGTCGGGGACCATAGTATCAGCGACACTGGAAGCTTATGGTGGTTGAAGGTGAGTTGTATTTTAAGCTTTTCCATCGAAGTTCTCAACAGGGTTCTGGTTCTGGTCAACGCGAGCCAATCTTGAACGTTCCAAATGCCAATGGTACCATCTTTACCGGCCGAAGCCAAGCGAGAGTTGTCGTTGTTAAGAGCAATAGCACGAACTTCGCCTCCGTGGAGGATATGAGGATTTACCACCACTCTCATGGTAATTCAGTGTTCACTCAAGTACAAAAACTAAGTCGCACTAATGCAAAAACTTTTCCCAAGAAACAAGAACATAGACAATAATCTTAGAACAACACCATAAGCACCGGGTAAATATGGCTAATGAAGAAGAGTTTTACACGGACTCTAGTTCGGACTTCACGGAATACTGGATTGATTTATTTTTAGGCATCAAGGGGAATGAGTATTTCTGTGATATCGACGAAGATTATATCAGGGATAGATTTAATTTGACGGGATTGAATCAAGAAGTGAGTAAATTACTGAAGCTAATAGATGTGATAACCGACGTCATTGATTTGGAGCTGCAAGATGACGATCAGAGAGAGACGTTGGAACACAATGCTCGTGTATTATATGGATTAATTCATGCGAGATATATCTTAACGTCTCGTGGATTAAATAAAATGATGGAAAAATTCAGAAAAGGAGATTTCGGGTACTGTCCAAGAGTCCATTGTCAATTACATCCCTTGTTGCCCATAGGGTTGAATGATCAACCAAGACTCGCATCGGTAAAATTATATTGTGCAAAATGTGAAGATTTATATAATCCAAAATCTGGCAGACATTCAGTTATTGATGGAGCCTATTTTGGAACCTCATTTCCAGCGATGTTCTTCCAGAACTTCCCACAGGCCGTCCCCGTGCATGATTCTCGTAGCTATACTCCAAAAGTGTTTGGCTTCAAACTTCATGATTATTCTCAATTGAACAGATGGAGAGAACTTCAAAGACATAAGATGGAAAAGAGATTACTCAAACAGGGGATCGAGATAGTGAACAAGCCTGGGGGGTTTTTAGTGGAGGAGAAGGAAAAGGAAAAAGAGAGGTGAATGGGGAGTATGTAGCATAATCCATGATCTAACGTGTGGGATGTAGGTGAGGTGTAGGGTGGTGGAAGGTGGTGTAAGGAAGATGTGGTGTAAGGTGGATTCGCGGTATGTCTCGCGGTGGATATTGAGCCTCGTGGTAGATGTGTCTCGCGGTAGATATTGAGTCTCGTGGTAGATGAGTCTCGCGGTAACCCCAAGGTGCCTCGCGGTAACCCCAAGGCTTCCCGTGGTAACCCCAGGGTGCCTCGCGGTAATCAAGGCGTCCCGTGGTACACATCCCCGTAGTCTCGCACTCACCTCTATCGCATCATCCACCATGTTCACCAGATCTCTCTCCACCGTAGTAGACCTGGTAACCAGATTCCCACCCAAGTCCGTGGTGTTCTCGTTGATACAACCAACAGGACAAATCCATTTGGGAAACTACCTCGGTGCCATTTCCAACTGGCGTGATATTTCTCTGGATCCTCAAAATGCTGATACAACCTTCATCTTTGGAACAGCCGACCTCCACGCCCTCACAACCGTCACAGACGCTACCAAGTTGAGACAGAACAGAGAAGAAGCCATAGCCAGTTTGCTCCTGGCAGGTATTAGTCCCGAGCGGTGTATTTTGTATCACCAATCTAGTGTTCCTGCTCACACTCAACTTTCATGGATTCTAACTTGTCTCACCAGCATGGGAGCGTTGAATCGGATGACCCAGTGGAAACTGAAGTCCCACGTAGACAACTCAAGCAGCATCGCCCAGGAAGATGTGATGGGTAAAACGAAAGCTGGGGTTTTCACGTATCCCATTCTTCAGGCAGCAGATATTCTCATTTATAAGGCCACTCATGTACCTGTAGGAGATGACCAGGGCCAACACTTAGAGCTAAC
Source organism: Yamadazyma siamensis (assembly GCA_030581535.1). Classification (NCBI taxonomy): domain Eukaryota; kingdom Fungi; phylum Ascomycota; class Pichiomycetes; order Serinales; family Debaryomycetaceae; genus Yamadazyma; species Yamadazyma siamensis. The sequence continues at coordinate 10,169 of JAKTTO010000054.1, read as the reverse complement.
TAGAAACATAGCCGAGTCGTACAATAGGACTTTCGATAAAGGGTTTTTCCCGCTCCCGAAGTCTGTTTTCACGCCTTCCAAGAAGATTCTTTCACTTCGAAACCCACACAAAAAGATGTCAAAGTCAGATCCAGACCAGAACTCTTGTATATACGTAACCGAGGATCCAGACACCATCCACAAGAAGATCCGGAAGGCCGTGACCGACTCCATCCAGGGCAAATTGTATTTCGATCCACAGGAACGGCCTGGAGTATCCAATTTGATCAACATTATCTCCGGGCTTCGAAGAAAGTCGATCCCCGAAACAGTAACAGACCTCGAGTGGGTGAAAGACCACAAACAGTTGAAAGATCACGTGAGCGAGCTCATTATCGAAGAGTTTAAACAAAAGAGACACTTATATAATCAGTTACTCGAAGATAGATCGTACCTACATGAGATCAGCCAACAAGGAGCACACAAGGCTCGAGAGATTGCTCAAGGGAACTTGGATCGGATTATGCATAAAACCGGTCTCCAATAGTGTAAATAGTTGAAAATAGTTGAATGGATTTGGTTAACTAATAGGCACACATCTATAGGCTACCGCGTCTGAAATTCATCGCGACACATCTGGTGGCACCACGTAGTACGGGGTCGCACCACTGGTAGCACCAGTCCCGACCGGTGGCTCGGCAGCTCGCACCACGCCGCACCACAACACGTCCCTACACGTCCCTACACGTCCCGGCCAACACGTCCTCGCGCCGTACCCAAACCGCGCTCGCGTACTTTGTTTATTTCCTGTCTCTAGCATCATCGGTTTAGCTGCTAAAACCAAACCTCGATTGTTTATTTCACAACTTTCTCACTTGCCAGATTGATTGCTGAATTTCTTCCCTACAGCCCCAACAACAAGCCCACCATGGAAGAAGTGCAATCGAAGCTCATGCAAGTGAAGGTGTTATACTCGTTCAATGATAATCCCACTGTATTTCTATCTAGAAGTTCCAAATCTGTGGCCGTTAAAATAGCCCAAATTCCTTCCAACATAAATGACGATATGGTCACGCTCGGGGGCGTGGACTTGAAACAGTGTCTCCAACAGATCCTCCACAGCAGCCCGGAAAACTTCCATCTTCAAACAAACGATTATGCCGTGTATTACAAGGATTTAACGGAACAGCCACACGAGCCATTTGTGTCCCATGGCACCTTGAGTGAGCTCATGAGTCATTCTCAGTCATCAATTGTTCCCGGCAGAGTTTGTCAGAACCTAAGCGCCAACTTTTTGTTTGGCAATAAGGACAAAAATGATTCGTTAACTCTCGAAATCAGATTGAAATTGCACACCATCGACAGAACGGACGCCATTCCACAGCCTGTGCCTGAGAGAGAAGCCCACCATAACTACCACCAGAAAAGAGCTTACGATTATGCTGATTATCCTCAAAAGGCCCAAAAAACCCACAGTTTCAGTCACGTGGAACCCATAAAAGCCACCAGAACCAAGTCTCTACCGATTTCCCATCTCTACAACAACATCTATAACGTTCGTACGGCCGATAAAACCAACACTTCTTCCCGGTACGACCAGCAAAGTGTTTTGGAGAGATTCAAACTGGCTCCTTTTGCTGACGCCCAAACCTTGGATAAACCCAAAGTTTTACGTCGTTCTAGAGCCAAGGGCAATGCCGTCAGATCCCACTCTTTCCGGTCCAGCCAGTCGTCGCTGGAGCCCATGAGAGCCATCCGTACCAGGAGTATGGTCACCACCAAACAGACGCCTTTGATGATTTCGTCTCCAATTCACGAAGAAGGAAGTAGTGACACAGATGACACCGATTATAACGAAAACACCGTGGAACGAGATGTTGACGTGGAAGAGGAAGAGGAGGATTTGGACGACCACGAGTTTGATCCTTACAGATCGCAATCGTCGTATCCTCAGAAGCATGCTTTCCAGGCGTTACCTGATCTTGATGATTTAGGGAAGAAAACTCACACCATCCAAGGAAACAAACTCCCCAGTGACCACGGGTTGATCTGTGTGAATCCCAACTGTGTCACCGAAGAAAGCATCACGTGGAGATACTTTGAAATGGACTTCAATCCAAGCTACTTCGAAATACGAAACGCAAAGAAGTTCGATAAAAAGAACTACGACGGGATGTTCGGGCCTCTTTGTAATGCATGCTACCTTTTCCTCAGAAACAAGGGATTCATGAGACCCGAGTCGGTGGTGAAGAAGTACATGAAGCAACAACGATACAAGAAAGAGTTAAGGGAGCGTGAAGAACGAGAACTCAAACAGTTGGGTGCTTCTGTTTCCAAAAGACCTCAAATTGCATCATCTCCCATGGTTTCTGCAGGCCATAAGTTTGCCACTCCTACTCATACACCTTCGGAAATCAACCAGGTGATTCAGAATTCCAAATACAGTCATAATGATATCAATGAGCTTCTCAACCAACTTTATAAATACGGGGGCCCTCTCACTGATATAGATCCTTTGCCTCAGGACTTACAAGGAATCACCCCTCCAATGATGGCAACAAAGTCGAACACCAGAGTCATCAATATCGATCAGGAAGATAAAGAAAATTGTCCTCCAATAGACGTCAGTCAATTCCATAATTCCAGTTCACCTGCTAGAAATGGCACAGAAGATTTCGAAAAGATGATTGTAAGATCATTCAACCATGCACCAGGATCGCAAAGATCATCGCCTCACCGGTCGAGTCCCGACCACAACGAATGGATGAACAGCTTGTTCGGAGGCCCTACACCAAAAGATCAGGTGACACCCAGAGATGATAAAGAAGAAAGAAGAATCCATCCTGGACTCCCTCAGATCAAGACCTTTAGTGTCAGGAGATCTCCAAGACTCAAGACAAATAAGCTGGTCACCACTCAGATGCCCTCGAGTCCTCTTCTCGCATCCAAAGGATCATCGGGAGATAAATTGGAATTCTTAGACGGTGATTTCCATGTGAAGTCGCCCCGTGCATCAAGAAATGATACCACGAATCTGGTTATGTCGTTGTATCAAAAGAACAGTTCACCTGGCACTGACATCTACAGTGATGACAGAGACAAGCTTCAACAAGAGCACGAAGTGCCGGAGCCAGAACCAGAGCATGAAGCACCAGAGCATGTAGTATAGCATAATAGACAACAAATTTGAACGATTCGAATGTATTAAATAATCTAGATCAAGCTATACAAACGAGATTCGAACAACTCGAATGTATTCAATACTCTAGATCAAGCTATACAACATATTTGAACAACTAGAATGTATTCTATACTCCGGATCAAGTTAGACAACAAATTTGAACAATCCAAATGTATTAAATACTCCAGATCAAGTTAGACAACAAATTTGAACAATTCAAATGTATTAAATACTCCAGATCAACTTATACAAACAAATTTGAACAATTCAGATATATTCAATACTCTAGATCAAGCTATACAACAAATTTGAACAACTAGAATGTATTCTATACTCCGGATCAAGTTAGACAAACAAAATTCAAACAACTCGAATGAATTTTATACTCTAGATCAAGCTATACAACAAATTCAAACAATTCAAATGTACTCAATACTCTAGATCAAGTTATACAAACGAGATTCAAACAATTCAAATGTATTCAATACTCTAGTTCAAGTTACAACCGTACACTTCTACAAACTAAGATCACAAGCATGAGGATTGAGCCAGCAATACTGAGGAACAAGAGGGTCCAAATTGTGCCCCAAGGCAACAAGATACTCCCTGTAGTTGAACATTCTTTGAGTGAACTCGAAAAGTCTGATATTTCCCTGTTCGTCAACATTACCACTCCACATACTCTCAGCGAAAGCTGCGGCACGAGACCAGATTTTCTGAACCAAGTTATGGGAATCAGCAAGCTCGCTCCAAAGGGCAACTTCGGCACCTTTGACGTGGTGGTGGTCAGAAGACGAGATGTTGCTCAAGATGTTGTAACTGTAGATGTTCTGCCAGTTCTTGTAAGGATCACACCAAGAACCGGCAGATTTTGTATCGTTTGTAACCCATCCTCCAAACCCACAGTCCAAGTAGAAGTGGTCCGAGGATGACACAATCACGTCGTACCCTTGTTTGACCAAATCCTTGACGGTGGAGCTGGAAAGCCACACTTGAAGTAAAACGTCTTTTGGAACCTTGACTCCATCGTTGGTCACGAGATCCTGCCACATGATCAACTTGGTATCGTTGTCCTTCCTGAAGATCTTCTGGGACCTGTCGATCCAGTTTTGGATGGAGTCTTCGAAACTCTGGTTGGGGGGGAAGTTTGTAGAGAAGTTGTAACAGTTTTTCTGTAATTCATCGTGTCCCACATGGAAATGGGCGTCCGGGAAAAGCAGATTCAACTCGTCGAAAAGGGTCTCCACCACTTCGTAGGTCTTGTTGTATGCAATGTCAAGCTGTCCGGCGGGAGGCTCCACGGCAATTCCGCTGTTCCACCAGCCTTTTCCACAGCTCACCAATTGTTCGTCGATTTGTCTCCATCCGGCATTGGCGTGTCCTGGTAGGTCAATTTCCGGAACAACTCGGACGCCTCTTTCCCTGGCATATTGGATGAACTCAAGAACGTCGTTTTGGGTGTACATCTGCGATTTGGAATAGGCGTCTTTGGTCATTTCAGGAAACGCTTTGATCTCAATAGGCCATGATTGAGTGTCTGCAAGATGCCAGTGCAAGACATTTAACTTGGCCAAAGACATCAAGTCGATGTTCTTCTTCAAGGCGTCGATGGAGAGGAAGTTTCTACCGGAATCTACCAACACTCCTCTGTGCAGATACAAGGGTTCATCGTCAATGGAAACGGACCCTTCGATCAAGAACCGATCGTCTTCATAGATGATGAGTTGTTGGAGGGTTTTGAAAGCGTGCAAGGCCCCCCACACCGTTGGAGCGTCTATGGAGATGGTGGAGCCCTTTACTTCGAGCGAATAGCTTTCGTCGACCTCGAATTGAAGAGGTGCCTCGTCGTCGTCGATACTAATGTCAATCTTCTTTAAAAGATGGGGCCCGTCGAACCGCGTCTGGGACTCGGAAACAGACCTCTTGCTCTTGGGAGGCTGCTCGTAGTGCTGTCTGGGACCATCGATGGCCTGTGGGTACCACTTCAATTGGTCCAAAGTTTCGATCATCCGATAAAATTGGCCGGTAATAAGGTCGTTTGTGTCTCCTTCAAGAGAGATACCCAAGTCGAAAACCTTGGTGGAATTGTCGTGCCATTTGACGGAGGTGGGTTTCGGAAGCGGGTTGACCACCAACCCGGTCACCATCATACATGCCAGTAGCCAAAGTAACAAAAACATTGTGTGAACATTTTGGGTGCTAATTTTAGCTGTTAAATATTGCTGCAAAAATCGCGATTAGTTGCAATCTAGACGATGTAACATGATTGCATTGTATGATGTGACAGAGAAAATGTTACATGAAAGTAATGATAGGAGATAACAGATTCAGGGGTTCAGGGTGGGAGCGGGGCTGGTGGGGGCTGGTACGGTAGTATTGGAAACAGGTTGTATTTAGTGGAGCAGGCACGGCGTCTGTTGTTGTGGAGGTTACTGCGAGGTTACACCGTGAGGCTGGGGCAGGCACACCGAGGCTGGTCCGGGCACGGCAAGGCTGCGCGGGCACGGCGAGCCGAGAACCACGGGACGAAAGCACGGGACTGGAGCGAGCTCGTCCCAGCCACCCGAGCTCGTCCCAGCCACCCGAGACTGGCGCGAGACTGGCACGGGCTGGAGCCAGCTAAGCCAACTCGCGCAGGCTCGCGCCAGCTAAGCCAACCTCTTCACGGTGCGAAAATGCAATGTCCTTCAACGTCCAACAGTACACCGAAACCATCTCCCAAGCCAAGGAGTCGATCCTCAAACACCTCACACCCGAACTCTCGGCACCCAAGGCCCTCATCATCTGTGGGTCGGGGCTCGGGGGAATCGCCAGACTCTTGAAAAGTCCTGTAGAAATCTCGTACTCTGCGATCCCAGGCTTCAAAACCTCAACCGTAGCAGGCCACGCAGGAAAGCTAGTTTTTGGGCACATCGGCGCCAATGAGGTACCTGTGATGTGCATGGTAGGCAGGCTCCATTTCTACGAGGGATACGAGTTCAAAGATGCCACGTTTCCTGTTCGAGTGGCCAAAGAATTCGGAGTTGACACCATCGTAGTTACCAACGCTGCTGGAGGAGTGAATCCCGCATTCCAGGTGGGAGACTTGATGGTGATTGATGATCACGTGAACTTCCCTGGGTTCGCTGGCTACAATGCTTTGAGAGGGCCCAATTTGGACCAGTACGGCCCGAGATTTCTTCCCTTAAGTGACGCCTATGACTTCAACTTAAGAAGAAGCTTTTTCAAGGCAAAACAGGCGTTGGGGATCTCCAGATCGGTTCACGAGGGGGTGTACTTCTTCGCAGCAGGACCCACCTACGAGACCCGTGCAGAGGTCAGAATGGTCAGAACTTTGGGAGGAGACGCCGTAGGAATGAGCACGGTTCCTGAGGTTATAGTAGCACGTCACTGTGGAATGAAAGTGTTGGCCATTTCGTTGATAACCAACGTGGCCGTGCACGCCAAGCCTCCAAGTGCATTGGAGGACCAGGAGGTGAATTTGGAGGACGGAATGGCCAACCACAAAGAGGTTCTTGACGCTGCCAATAAAGCCAGTAAAGACGTGGAGAGAATTGTAGAAGAGGTTATCAACGGGTTGTAGAGGTGTTTGTAGGGGTGTTTGTGAACGTGTACGTGTGTAGAATGTACGTGTGTAGAATGTACGTGTGTACAATGTACGTGTCTAGCTTTTATTAAACATCTGCTTACTGATCGACTTCTCCGGCACTTTCCCATTTGCCCTGTAAGTTTTCCTTCCATAAACTCACCTTATTATCCCCTCCAGAAACCGCCAAAATATTCCCCGACAACGACCACGAGCATCTCCAGCACACGTCCGGGAACTTGTCTTCGGTCAATAATTGCTTGGTCCACACGCCAGATTTATCCTGGGACCAAATTAACACCGTTTTATCTTGAGAAGCAGTAGCAATATATGAACGCACCAACACCAGAGGACTCCAAGACACGTCTCTTACCCAGTCGGAGTGTCCCTCCAATCTTGTTTCTTCTACATACACGTTGTTGGAATCCAATTTCCAGATTTTAGCCAAGTTGTCTGACCCACAAGTAACAAATCTTCTCACGGGCGTGCCAGTGATTGGAGCCCAAGATGCCGAATTTACACCAATGGCATGGGCGTCGAAAATCACGTGGGACGTGGTGCCGTCGTCGTTGAAATCCACCACCGACACTTTCCCGTCTGAAGATGTACAAAGCAAAACTGCTCCCAATTCGTGAGGTGCCCAACTGACAGAATTGACACTGGCGTGGTGAGCTTTGTGTTCTGCGATGATTGACCACAGTCTTGTTTCCGGCTGTTCCTTCCAGATCAACGCCTTGCCGTCGAACGAACACAGCGCCAAAATATTGCCAAACTTGGGGTGTGCCCAAGCCACTTGCCAAACAGGGCCTTCGTGGCCTAACAACGTTTCCACCAATTTGTAGTTGTCGCCGTCGATGTCGAAAAGCTTGATGGAGGTGTCACTCGAGCACGTGGCCAACCGCTTGCCGTAGTAGTCCAACACTGCATCGTGAATCAAGTCGTCGTGGGCGTTTCCAATCGTCACCATTCTCGATTATGTTGATTCAGTGAGTTTGAATTTGAGACTGACATTTCGCGCTTTACATTTCACCTTTACATTTCACCTTTACATATTACAATGGAAGATACTACCACCAAAGTGGGTGGGTTGGTGGACGAGCTTGATCGGTACGTGGACGGCGTGGGTGACAAGCTCGAGGTGCTCATCTCGGCCGTGAAGAAGGACCCGGTGGCCGGCAAATTGTATGGCCAAACGCACCGTGAACTAGATAGTGAACATAGTAATAGTAATAGTGAGCATGCCGATCCAATTGAGGTCATGATCCACAATCTTGAGACCCAGAGGTCGGCGCTTGTGATGGAGATCCAGAAACAGCACTACTTCAAGTCCAAGCTTAAGGAGCTACTCGAGCACAACGCAGAATTGGTTCTGAGTGTGCACCACTACTTACAGTGTAAGCCTGATTTGGTGGCTCAAGATCACCTGGCAATTCGACAAAACGTCGCTGGCTACATAGATGGCCATTTACACAGCGTACTGGATGTTTTGGAACTCAACAACGCACACATGAACAGGAGTATCGGCCGACTTCGTAAGCAAATGGAGGATCTTGAATTGGGTTTGGAGGAAAAAGCGTGTGTCTACGGAAGTGAAGAGTATGAAACCAGCGTCAACGACATAATAGCGGCGTTGAACGAGTTGGAGAGGAGTGGCGCTGGTGTACGGCCACAAGACGTGGGTGCGTAGACTTGGATGCGTAGCATACACTTGGATTTGTAATTATGGCATTGTCCGTGTACTTAATGATAATAACGACTAGAGTAAGAATAAATATCATCAACGACTAAGCGATACAACTGGCAGCCAGAACAGAGGCCTGTGGCTGTTAATATTTGTTGTCTGTGAGTTTGTAGTTGTGTAGTTGAAGGAAACCGTTCCTCAGAAATATATAATCACAGATATGCGTGGAATATACCAATGATTCACGGTAATGACAATCATAGAACTCAAGGTATTCAACGTGAATAGCCATAACATTTCCTACAATAGAAAGAACTGGGATAAATAATCAATCAAGATACAAATTCAATATATACGCTGAGTGGACTACTCCATCGTGGAGATAATCAACAGCAGAAACTTTCAACAATAGTCACCAGATATAACGATTTACTCAGTCCCCCTATGATACGAAATCTCCCAACCGCAAGCACTGATAGTACAACAAGCATATGCCAAGATCACTTCGGGGATGGGGGCCTCTGAGGAATGAATTGAATATCCATAATCCTGACCCAACTCATTTCTAATTTGGCCGATTGTAGTATTACCAGGGTACGAAACAAAGCCGAGGGACGTTTCACCTCGAGCGACTTGACCTTGAGCGACTTGTCATACAAAGCAAAAGCGGATTTACTGAAGTGATAGTTACTCAAAATGTGATACTTTCGGGCAGAATCAAAGTACTAGAATCATCCTTGAGTATTTTACTAAATCTTTGGTATTTCTCCTCAGAGACATTTGGCCAAGCGGAAATTGGGGCCAAAAGCAAGATGAAAGCTGTTAAGTATGTAATAAAAATCATTGATACTCAATTAATGGCCAATTCATGGCACTTTTATACCCAGTTTTCCTTTTTGAACTTATTTGAAGATAGCTACCGTCTCATACTCAATAGCATAGAAAAAATACTGTCGCGGAACTGTACGGCACTCGTTACTACTTACAATGGTGCTATTGTTCTTTTCGTTGTGGCCTTGAATACCATGATATTTTGAGGCAGATAGGCTCGGCTTCTATTTAAGGTTGCATCGCCGAGATCACCTTCGAAACCACCGGCTATCGTTTAGCTTTCTTCACCGGTTTGAGACTAAACCCAATAGTTAATAGCTTATAGCTTATCTTTTACTGATTCTTCATCGAGAGTTTGCTTCAACCATCTTTAAAATGCAAAAAGACCTTTAAGAGCCCCTTATTTGTGCTAGGACGTACAGGGTATTATTCAAAGGCCGACGGGTTTATCGCTCATTACAATTACACCAAAATATGGTTCACCTGCATCAAGCACGGACCGCGAATCAATCGGATTTAACTATGAAAAACATTTGAGTTTGAAACGAGAGAAATTTACGAACTAACATCCACTTTTTAGGGGGAGGAGTGTGGGGTTGCAATGATTAACCCGACTTACAAATCAACTGGCTGAATGATAATTGATCATTCAAATGAACGAGTGGAAAAGAAAATCTACTTGCTGAGAATCAAAGTCCCAGATTCTGGTCCGATAAGGTGCACATTATATTGTGTCAAAAGCAGCCACACCTTAAAACAGGAAAAAACTTTATTGTGTCAAAGGGAGCCGCAAGGAGCCGCACATCCAAAGGGAATAAAACTAACGCCGGATATAAAAATCACCGGGCCCCATACGAGTTATGTACATATTCACAGTTCGTATCCATGTGGAAAAACATCACCCTTAGTTC
>JAKTTO010000053.1:0-28718 GCA_030581535.1 Yamadazyma siamensis | reverse complement strand
ATAACGACACGGTGTCCGGCCTGTTTCTCCAATCACTAAAGTATTGCCGGATCAGTTTCATCTGATTGTGGTTAATTACAATGAGAATATATTGGCTGCAACTCCACAATAGGAAAGTTTGGGAAATGGTACGTACACGCGGAAATTTGAAATATGATGTGGAAGATATTCAGATTTTGAATGGAAAACATGGTGCATTAATTCCGTCGACAGATCGTGGGCTGAGAAAGGTTGGAGGCAGTTGTGACAGGTGTTGGCATTGCCGAATTTCATGTCTCAGTGCCGAGATGGAAAACGTGGACCATGGAGTAGTTTTGCCCGATTTTGAAAGCTTTGGCATTGAGAAAGCGCCAGAACTTTCTCCTTTGAGCTACCCCTTTGTTCGGGATCAATGAAGCAATGGTATTGGAGGTGGTGAAGTCTTTCATTGTGATTTTGGATGGTTTGACGTGGTAGTGTTTCTTTGATCGCAGCTTGAAGTACTCGTCTGTAATTTTGTCAACCGCTTTTTGGGACGGTGTTGGTGGGATGGCGGTTCGGGGGATTGGGTTGGCACAGAGAGCAACACATTCCGTTTTATTATATGTATAGTAGACATTTTCTTTGGTAGTGTAAATACCAATTATGATGGTATGCGCTCATGTTTACCGCACCAGGTCCCTTACCATATCGGGGCAGCTTGTCCGAGTGGTTAAGGAGAAAGATTAGAAATCTTTTGGGCTTTGCCCGCGCAGGTTCGAATCCTGCAGCTGTCGCTTCTTTTTTCCACACAACAGTGGTATTTTTTGCAACTGTAGATACTAGTATGCATGTGCTACGTGACTTGATCGAACCCCACGGTGATGGGAAGAATCGTCGAGGTCGCAAACTGGAAAAATTAAACATCACTGAACGGTGGTCACGTGACCAACTCTACAAATATCACTTCCACCTTCATTTCAGTCTGTCCAATCGCCCTCTTATGTTCTACAGAAGAAGTCCTTTTCACAGCATCCAAACAACCATCCCATCTAATATACATTACCTATAAAAATCAGGCCTTGAAGTATTCAATCCATACTCCGTGAGAGCACTACTTAAATCTTCCATAGTGAGCACCACTTTCCCCTGTTGATTCCCAGCGTTACTGGAAGAGGGCTGTTGAGGTCCATCTCCGTCGGTGGAGCTGCCGGGAATCTGTTGTTGGTTGGCATACTGTTGGCCTTGAAGTAATTGTTTAGCTCTAACTTGAGGATTTGACGAGTTATAAACGGCCGACTGGCTTCTGATTCGAGAGTATTCATAAGCATCTTGAGCCACGTCCGAAATGAACTTCTGTGTGGCAAGAGCAAGCAATCTTTTGATTTTAACGTCAGAGGATTCAAATCCACTTTTAGCTAAATAGTAATCAACCACTGCGTCTGGAATGATGGGTGAAAATTCGCCATCCATCAACTCAAGAACTTCCTTGAGAGTCTTATCCTTACGTGCAAGTTCTGGTAGGTCTGTGAGTCCAAAGGTGACGCCTTGGTCAGAATCTGTGTTGGAGGTTGGCTTTTGGGTTTCGGAATTGGGGGCTGCATTTTGATTGGAGGAAGCTGCAGGATCCAAGTTGATGTTTGCGTCCACGTCTTCGTCGTTGAATTCGTCGTCGATCTCGTCCACGTCCACGTCGGGGGCCACGTCCATGTCGATATCTTCGCCAGGCATGTTGATGAAAAGTGCGAAGTAGCGTGTGGTAAGCTCGCGGTGTTGCAGTGCCATTTCGTGGTGGGGCCGTGGTGCTCGCGGTAATATTAGGTGTGCTCGCGGTAATATTAGATGCGCGCAGTCAAACTACACCGCGAACCTCTACTCACTTCACTATCGCTACCAATACCACTAACGTCCATGAAAAACCCGTTCGAGTCGGCCACATTCGGCAATTCGCTCCTGCTACGTGTGGACGGCGCTGTGGGGGCCATGTCGCTCGCTCCCAACGGCAGAGACGCCGTGCTAGCCGGACGAAGAGGGCTCTTTATCATCGATCTAGATGAACCGTTCACCACTCCTCGATGGCTTCACCACATAACGTCGTGGGAAGTGGCCGACGTGCAGTGGTCACCCCACCACTTCGCCAAGCCGTCGTGGTGTATATCTACATCCAACCAGAAGGCGCTTTTGTGGGATCTTTCCAGACCCAGCGACAGTGCCATTTTAAACGTAATGCACGAACACACAAGAGCCATTACAGACATCAATTTCCATCCTTCGGACCCGGAAATTTTTGCCACTTGTTCTATAGACACTTTTGTACTCTGTTGGGACATGCGTACGCCGCGTAAGGCCGTCAATCAGTGGGCAGAATGGCGAGCAGGAGCCACTCAGGTCAAGTGGAACCACAAAAACCCCCACGAAATAGCGTCCAGCCACGACCACTCGTTCTACATCTGGGACGCCAGGAAGGGGGCGTTGCCGGTGTTAAAGATTGAGGACGCACACGGTGGGAAAATCAACGGAATCAGCTTCACGGACGGCCTCTCAAACATTATCACGTGCTCCAACGACCGTAAAATCAAATTCTGGGACTTGTCGACGCCCCACGCCAAGGAGGTCCGCAACCAGTTCAATATCTTCGACGAGAACCGAACCTGGGACGAGATCCGGCCTGCTATCGTCGTGAACACCGATTTTCCGGTCGCCAGGGCCCGAACGCTTCCGTTTGGAGTGGAGAAAACCTGTGGAGTCATGCCACTTCGAGGTGGTAACGACCTGATTCACATCCTCAACTTCGACGCACAAATGGATGACTACTTGCACACGAAAGAAACACAGGTTCTCGAGTTTGACCCGATCTTTTCCTTCAAGGGCCATGGAGGACCCATGAAAGATTTCCTTTGGCGACCCAGACACGAGGCCTACGACGGATTCGACACCAAGAAACAGTGGAAGGAATACCAGTTGGTCACGTGGTCGTCTGCTGACTACGATCTCAAGTTGTGGGCCCATAACGACGACCTTTACCGGAACGTCAACTACGACCCGATGCTGCAGAAGGGCTTTGATGTGCTCCCGCAAACGGCAGCTGCAGACTTGGGGACTGAAACACCGACCCGTACACCAGCGGTCCGTACACCAGCAACTGAAACTCCGCCAACTAGCACCCCACCAACTAGCACTCCACCAGTTCAGTCCACGCTCCCCTCCTCCTCGTCCATATCTTCTTCCGTGAAGAAGTACAACTACAAGTCCTATTGTACGGAGCCTCCGGTCACCTTGAGCAATATTCTTTACAAAAACCGGGGCGACCTTCTCTCGTCCATGACCATGCTTCAAATCGCTCGCAAACACAAGAATCTCCCAACGCTACCGACCCAGTTGAACCATTTGGCGTGGATTTCCGGGGTCAGAATGGGCCGAACAGACCACTCGGACCAGATCAACGAGGACTCGCCCGTGAATTTGGGTGAAGAAGTCACTCTGGTGGCCCGTATGTTTCCCAAGGTGAGATTCGAGAAGATATCAGTGCTGACGGGAGAGTTGATAATCAGTTTGAAGGGCCCGGTGTCTGTTGAGCAGCCACTGGATGAGCCTTTGAACGAAGACGAGTCCAAGCAAAACGACGGAGCGACTGCTGACGACACTGAAACGTCAAACATCGAGGTAGCGGATCCCAAAACCTCAAAAGACGACGAAAAGTCCCCAGACTCCCAGAACAAAGAGCCGGAACAAAAGTTGATATTCATCCGACTCCAAATTAATTTCCCTAGACAGTACCCGTATCTCGAGAACAGCGTCCAGGACGTCAAGACCTCCAGAAAAACAAGGTCTCGAGGCTACATCGAGTTCAAAATTGAAGAAACCTACGACTTGACGGCCCTGGTGAAGAACGAAATGCTCAAAAGTCTCCAGGAAATCGCTGCTTTCTATAGTAACAAGCATCAGAGATTCTGTCTTGAGCCTATTCTTCGGTACCTCATGGGCGACAAGATCGATTTGAATGACGATTTGATCGCCGAGTCCCCTATTGGAGAGGAAAACACAGAGATCATCCAGGAAATAGGAAACGAAGGATGGGCTGACGACTTGATCAACCAGCAACCGAGCGACAGCGGTGATTTCCACACATCTGATAACGACGACGAGTCGTTTGACGACCAGCTTTCTGACATCATTCCCGTGTTAAATGACGATGAACTCGTTAATAGCACCGGCTCTTTGAGCAAAGTTGTGTCCACGGCACTGAACATCGAGGCAGTCAAGTCAGAATCGGAGGACGACTTGCGCCGTGGCACCAAGTTCTACGACTCCACGCCCATCCCCAAAGGGTGTGGGGCCATATGGTCACGAAACGGCCAGTTGGTGTGTTTTTTCATTCCCAAACAAAACGAGCAAGAAGACACAAAGGCTCTTCAGAAGTTCAGTATCTTCAGGTTCACCGATGCAGGCATTAATGGTGAACAAAGCAGCGATAGCAATGACGATTCTGACACCAGCGACACCGACGCGTCCTCAGCGTCCAGTGACAGTTTCGACAATGACTGGGATGATATCGAACAGGACGATTTGACGTCCCGGTTCCGAATACCAGGACTCTTCAAGACGGCTGTAGGGTTGGGGAACAGGTACGTTTCCAGAGCTGGGCACATGGGCTCCAATAAGTTCAGCAACGGAGGCACAGGGTCCAATTACAAGTCGTCCAACCCCGGAGCCGATCTGGATTTCCAGTTCGGCAAGAAACGCAAGCACAAGGCAGACAAGAACGAAAAGGACAAGAACATTGTGGGGATTTTCGATTTCAGTCACCTTCTTCCTGATAAGAAGGAACTCGCCCAGGAATATCGGGTTTTGGGAGACACGCCAGAGAATCTCGCCAGCTACAACAGCGACGTGGCGTTGAAGTACGGCCTCACTGAGATCAGTGACGCCTGGAAGCTTCTAGAGATGGTTCTCATCAAAGACAATCACACCAACAGCATTCACCCAGTGTACCATTCGCTGATATTGAAGAAAAACCCCAACATTGCCAGGAACATAGATGCCATGAACCATCTTATTCACGTCAACGAAACCACCAAGAAGTTGTTTGACGGCCAGAACTACCGGTTTTACTGGGGGAGCCACCCGTACGGATACTCGTGGTTGATTAAGGAGATGATGAATTACTTCGAAACCAGAGGAAACCTACAAATGGTGGTGATGATCTCGTGTATCTTGTATGAAAACACAAAGAACGTGCACTCCAACTTGGACGCCGTGTCTGTGCCCATTCACACGCCGTATGAAATCAGGCCCAGACCTCCTTCGTCCATCGAGGTGCGTAGATTCAACGAGTACCACTCGGAAGGTGACAGAGGATACCTGTCTCGAGGCTCATTTATCACTGAAGTTTCTGACAAAGGAGACTTCTTCTACTCCTCAAGACCCCAATCCTCGGTACTGGTGTTCAAACGCGAGTCTCTGAGATACTCCAAGTCCATTGCTTCTGACGATGACGACATCCCGGGCTCTTTCAGTTATACGGCCACCCCGAGCCAGGGCTTCTTGAAGAGAAACTTCTCCATGAGTCCTTCGTTGGAAGTAGACTCCAAAAAACGGTTGGATAAGAAGTCCAAGCACAACAAGAAGATGATCAAAAAGGGAACCGTCAAGCCTCCTCCCACAGTGCATGTATCCTTTGAGAACATGGAGTCACTTGACGTGTTTGACGATGTGTACACGCAGCCTCTATTGAGCTCTCAGCAAGATGAAAAGATCAAGATGTACCGGGAGCAATACGCAGAGATGTTGTTTTCATGGGGCCTTCCTGCCAATAGGATCAAGATCCTCAAGTTCAACTACCCAAACACCGATATTCACACTGTTTCGAAGTTCACCGAGCACGACTGTTCGTTTGGATTCCGGGACGGTGCTGTGACAAGCCCTGGTCCTCGTATAGAACTACCTCTGGTGATGGAATCCACAAACCCTTGGATTCAAGAGTCCTCTCAGTTGAAGTATTGTGGGTTCTGTAGACGGTTGGTGAGCAAAAGACTAGTGATATGCAGCAGTTGCGAGCACGTGATGCACTCTTACTGTGCTTCAGAGTGGTGGGAGGATGAACAGGAGTGTGCTACTGGGTGTGGGTGTCGGTGCTTGGAGCACAAGATTTCGTAGACGCAGTGGGTTATATAGACATTTACTAGACCTTAATAGTGAGTTACAAAGATCCTCGCTAGATCTCGTGTAGTGAGTTACATAGAACTTTCCTAGACCTTGTGTAGTGAGTTACGTAGGTATGTAAAAGTCACACAGACCTCAGCTATAGACCTTGAGTAGTGTTACATAGACCTTTTGTAGTGAGTTAGTGGAGTGTACACGAGGTAGTGATTATATACATCAGAAAGTGAGTCCATCGAGGGGATTGTGTAGTAGTTCACATCGAGTGCAGCGAGACATCCGGTGCAGTGAGATCATGGAAGTCGGGTGTTGACTATCTGGTCCTTGAACTTGACGTCCCACTCCTCACACAACTTATCGAGGTATGCCACCACATCCTCAGCTCCGGTGATGTCGATTTCCACATAGTCTATATACTCACGGCCCTTTTTGTCTGTGGAAGAAACAACCTTAGCATCTTGTCTCTCGTCATCATTCAAAGCACAGCTCACAAGGGAATTGGCAGCAGCGTGGCCGGTGATATTGTGGATTGTGGACCCCAAAAAGCGGGCCACGTAGAACAACGCAAGCATTCCGTAGAACGTGAACACATTCAAGTATTCAAAGAAGGCAAAGCTGGTGAAAATGCCCGGATTCACCACGTACTGGCGAATTCCTTGAGCCTTCAATCGGGACACCGTTCCCGAGTGCACCAAGTCAATGAGCCTCTTGGACCCTTCGTATGGGTAGGGGTTACGGAGCATTTGCAAGTCGTCAAAAGAGAGATACTGGGGACCCGAACTACTGGAGCTGACCCAAATAATCTTTCCTCCTTTGAGAAGATGGTGGAGTTTATGTAACAAATAGTAGGGCCCAAACACATTGCCCTGGAAAAGAAGTCCCAAGTTGTCATGCGACTTCAATCCCACTTTCTGGATCTTCATGTGGGCTTCTGTGACGGCGTTTACGGGTCCTCTTAAGATATCTTTTACGGCGTAAACCCAGTCGATTCCGTCGTAACACGTTTGTACGGAGTTTAAAAATACATAATCGATGGCCCGGTACTTCTTGTTCAAGTCGTAGTATGCGGATAGCACAGACACCATGTTACCGAAGTCCACAAGTACATAATCGAATTGTAATTGCATTGATTTATTAACCTCTTTCCCATAAGCGTTTATAGACTCGATGGTGTCTTTGGCTTTGGGCAACGTTCTAGATGTGAGTATGAGCGTGAGACTGTCGGTAGAGGAGAGCGAGTCGATCAATCTCTTGGCTAGCGAGATGCCCAAGTTGGACGAGCCTCCAGTGATAAGCGCTACTTTGGAAGCCATTAGTTAACTTGATACGCGCTCGTACAAGAATCTTGATATCATAAACGAGCGCGAGTGCGAGTTCGAGTGCGAGTTCGAGTGCGAGTTCGAGTGCGAGTCTGGGAGGGCGTGAGGAACCCGAGTGGCTAGGCGGAGACCCGGCGCCGGTAGGGGCGGTGGGGCTCGAGGGTCCGTGCGACTTTACGGGTACAAGCCGCCGAGAAGGTGGAATAGAAGCCGTTTGGTCTCAGGATGGAGTCTCGAACCGTAGAAAAGGCTGTAAGCAATAACGGTAGAACGGCCTACATGAGTACAGCGCAGTATACAGTGGCCACGGAACACCAAAGAGCCTAAATGTGACGGAACTTGTACGGTTTTCTAGAACAAATAGAGACTGGTGTGCAGGAGATAGAACTGGTGCACGCCGCACCACTATCGTGACGTGCTACCGCGAACCGGTGCGAGTGCGCTGCCGCGGACGTGAGGCTAGCCACACGCAGGGCGAAGCGCGGTGGTACGGTGGGACGATGGCCCCAGCACGTCACAAAATTGGTGTGTGGCCGGGTTTATCAGTGAGCACCAACCGGCTTCCCTCCACAACACAGCTGCCCTTGCACTAATGACCAAACTCAAACTCCTCACAGCTTATCAGCAGCAACGCCTCCATTTTCACGTTCCTCCGGCTCCAGTGCCCCGGGCCTCGACTCACATGTGTATCAATAATCGCCCTGTACAGACGCTTAAATAGCCTTGCGGCTCGTGACTATGAAATATAAAATCCACATCTTCGCACCAAAAAATCTCAATCTCAAATCTTATCACAAGCCCATGAATCATCTTCAGGAACAGTCAGACGTGCTGTCACTAGGGTCGATTGCCTCGAGTGCCAGTGCGCAAACAGAACCCCAGGGCCTCCAGGAGGCTCGTGACGGGTCAAAGGATTTGCAAGACCCACAGCTAACCAAAACTAGCACTGATAAATCCAATAAATCCAGAGTAAGTATGAAACAAAGACGAGGCCTACTTGCACAAGTGACAATAATACCGGAGTACGAGGACGCACGTGAGTATCCTCCGGCGTACAAGAACATCATCGTGTTGATCGTAGCATTCGCGGCCGTATGTGGGCCCATGGGAACAGCGATCTTGCTTCCGGCTACCGAGGACGTGGTGGAAAAACTCGACACCACCGTATCTATAGTTAATATTTCTATTGGGATCTATATGCTCAGTCTTGGGATCTTCCCGCTCTGGTGGTCGGCGTTTAGCGAAAAACACGGCCGTAGAAACGTGTATTTGATTTCGTTTACGCTATTTGCTGCTTTTAGTATTGGAGGCGCTCTTTCTCCAAATATTGCATCGTTGATTGTTTTCAGAGTGCTCTCCGGAGGCTGTTCGGCGTCTGTCCAAGCGGTGGGGGCCGGTACCATCTCCGACTTGTACGCTTTGACCGATCGTGGGAAAGCCATGGGCTGGTATTATCTTGGACCTTTGATGGGACCGTTTTTAGCGCCCATTATTGGTGGTGCCGTATCACAGGCGTGGGGGTGGAGAGCCACTCAGTGGGTGATGGTGATTGTTTCCGGTGTCAGTGCCGTGGCAGTGTTATTTTTGTTGCCTGAAACCCTTCGGAAACAAGATAACCTCGCCAATATCAGGAAACTTATGGCCCAGGCCATGCAAGAGAAGAACGAACAGAGTTCCAACGAGATTCTCGAAGACTACGTGCAATCCGTGATCAGCAACAGGGACAAAAACCAGGATTTGGACCTCGAAAACCAGCCTGGAGACTCCATCATGCCTTCTCTTTCCAAACTCACCACCAACATGTCGAACTACTCCAAGAACATCGCCATGAAGCAGCTCCACAGTGAGATCTCAAAGACTCTCTCCAACAAATCTGTGAAAAAATCCAAGTGGCAGACGTTCAAGCACGAGTCTTACGAGTATCTCATAAGACCCATGCACTCACTTGTGCTTTTACGTTACCCTCCGGTGGCCATAGTGGTTGCATACTCGTCCATCGGGTTCGGACTCATTTACTTTTTCAACCTTACCATCTCGTACGAGTATTCTCATGACCCATATAACTTTTCGTACGTGATTTTGGGGCTTTGTTATATCCCCAATTCCGTATGCTACTTCATTGCATCCATTCTCGGAGGCAGATGGAACGACAAGTTGCTCAAGAGGTACAGTGAAAAACACAATGGCGAATTACAACCAGAAGCCCGTATATCCTGGAATATTGTCACCGCAATCATCTTATTCCCAATCTCGTGTGTGGTTTTCGGGTGGACTTTGGACAAGGGCCTCCACTGGGTGATTCCGTTAATTGGAACCGCTCTTTTCGGTTTCGCAGGTATGCTTCTCATCGGAGCCACCGTCACGTATCTCGTGGACGTGTTACCAGGAAAAGGTGCTACGGGTGTGGCATTGAACAATCTCATAAGACAATTTTTGGCGGCTCTTGCCACCTTCATCACTGAACCTCTCATCAGAGCTTTGGGCGTGGGAGTGCTTTTCTCCATTTTGGCAGGATTGATGATCTTGTCTGCAGCATTGCCGTTTACTCTTCGTAGATACGGTGACAGGCTCAGAGAAAAGTACGACCTCAGTACGTATTACGACAAGTTGTAAATTAGAAGCGTTATAGAGTTATTTATTATACATTCACACATTGTAAAAGAGTAGATAATAGCATGCATCTTAAAACAGGAGCATTATAGACTTACTATTGTACACTCACACATCATCTCCGCCTCTGCGATCGACAGCAACCTTGGAGATTAGTCCCGTATCCTCATTGGGATTATTTTTCGCAAATCTGTTTCAGATCCTAAACCTGAAACATTTGCAACCGGAGTGCGCGCACCAAATGTGGTACTTTTATTTTCTATATAAACCCACACGTTATCTTCAGGGGCCACCAACAATGCCTGAGTCCAGTCACAAAGTCGTATTCAATATTTCTGCTAAGTACAAGGTCAAGAGTCTTCTCGGGTCCGGTGCTTACGGAGTGGTGGCTTCCGCTACTCACATTCCTACAAACTCCCAGGTTGCAATAAAGAAGGTGGTTCCATTCTCCAACAAGGTCTTGATTCTAAGAACCCTCAGAGAGATTCTTCTCCTACACAAATTCAAGGGCCACGAGAATATTGTCCATCTTTATGACGTCAAAATGGCCATGGAGTTCGATGAAGTGTATCTTATCCAGGAGTATGTTTCCAGAGACCTTCACCAAGTGATTTCATCTCACATTCTACTCGATGACCACATCCAGTATTTCATCTACCAAACCTTACGAGGCTTGAAAGCCCTCCACTCTGCAAGGGTGATCCACCGGGACTTGAAGCCGCTGAACATTTTGATAGGCAACAACTGTGACTTGAAAATATGCGATCTTGGAATGAGCCGGTTTGAAACTGCTGGCTCGCAGAACAGCCATCTCACCGAGTACGTGGCCACCAGATGGTACAGGGCCCCGGAAATCATGCTCTCCAAATCCCATTATACTTGTGCCGTGGATTTATGGGCTTTGGGATGTATTCTTGCTGAACTTCTCACCTCCAGGCCTCTATTTCCTGGAAAAGACTATAGGGACCAACTTCTCCAGATATTTCGGGTGGTAGGCAATCCAGGCCACAACTCGGACTTGGAGTGGGTGAAGAGCGTCCGTGCAAAACAGTACATGCTTTCGTTGCCTCCATACAAACCCGTAGACTTGAAAGCCATGGTGGAGAATCACCCCCACCGAATGGCGCGGTATGGAACCGAACCTGTCAACCCTTTGGCCCTAGACCTTTTAGCCAAGCTCTTGGTGGTGGACCCCCTGCAAAGAATCACTGCCGAAGAAGCTTTGGAACACCCTTACGTTTCAATTTATCACGATATCACTGACGAGCCCACAGTGGAGCCCATTCACGACGACCAGTTTGCGTACGAGGAAGAGGGCTATAATATCGACGAGTTGAAAGAACTTTTTGTGGACAAAGTGAGCAATTTGAGAGAATGTTGAAGCTGGGGTGGTGGTAGAGTTGTTTGTGTGTGTGTTTGTAGGAAGGTGGTGCGGGATAGTGTGTGTATTCAAGTGATTTCCATCTGTGAGATTGTAGAGCAGATTGCGTATAATTGGTGTAGCCACATAAATAGTGACTTATAAGTGTGATGTTCCATACAAAAGTTGTTTGAAACATACCATGCCAGGTGTCTGTGGATTTTCTAGCATCTTTGGGTCCAAAAAAATAATATGTTTTCAACAAGCCCGATTTGGCCATATAATTCCAGATATTTCCGTGTAACGCTCGTCAAGGAAAGAAACGCAGTTACAAGATCGTACACTCAAGTTATCGTAGATTATCTACTCTATCAGTCATGCTCATAAATATCATTAATACAAGAATCTAAAGTCTGGAGAAATATTAGAACCATCATTGCCCTTTCCTAACTCCTTCTCCCAGTTCATAGTACCATTGGCAATTCTCTTGTTCAATTGCATCAATCTGAATCTGGTTAAGAATGCAAACACAATTGCCAACAAGATGAACGCACAGTTACAAATGAACGCAACCAAATATTGAGGAGCGTGTGAAGAAGGATACAAGTATGAGTTCCAGATGGAGGTGGAGTTGGAAAGACAGTTCATGAGTGCAATAGCAATGGCTCTCTTGATTGGAGGTCTAGGCATGGAATTGGACATCCACGTCAAGATAATTGTGAATGAACAGTATAATGAGGGAATCATAATACACATGGCAAAGTATCTGGCCGCTGTGTTCAAGGTGGCAGCAGAAATGATGAACGACACTAATGACACCGAAAGAGGCGTGGTCACGTGCAAGAATCTTTCACCGGTTTTATCTGCGTGTCTGGCCCACAAGAACGTAGAAACCACTGCCAAAAGGTATGGAGGAGCTGTCAAACACAAAGTGATGATTCTGTTGAACTCCAAGGTTTCAACCACCGAAGGAAAGAAGTTGGTGACCCCACAACCAGCCACTAAAAACGACAAAGTACCTGTGATGTACCACATCTTGAGGTCTTTGATTGTCAACATGAAGATTTCCTTGTAGTTACTTTCGGTAGAAGCAGCATCCAAATCGTCCTGACCAACGTCTCTTCTCATTTTCCACATGATAACGTCTCTTTCTTGCTGAGTCAACCATTTGGTGTTGTGGGGCATATCTGGCAAAATGAAGTATGCCAAAGGCACAACGGCCACCGTAATGGAACCTTCGATGATGAAAAGCCATCTCCACGATCTCAAGCCTCTGGCACCGTCCATGTTATCGATAATACCAGCAGCAATCAAACCAGAAAAGGCTCCAGACAACAAAGAACCAGAGTACAACATGGTGGTTCTCAAACTAAGTTCTTTAGCGTTGTACCATTTGGACAAAAAGAACAATGCACATGGAAAGAATCCAGATTCAATGATTCCAATCAAGATTCTAATAACCAACAATCCTGCGAACCCGTGATCCGAATTGATTGCACCGGTACATGCACTGATAGCTCCCCAGATGGTCATGACGGTGGCCATGAAAAGCGACGGTCTGGCCATTTTGTTGAAAAACATATTGGCGGGAACCTGCATCAAAATGTAACCAACGAACAAGATGGAGATACATGTTTGGTACTGGGCTCCCTTTAAGCCCAAATCTTCTTCCAAACCTCCTAATCTGGCACTGGCAATATTGTTTCTATCTAAGTAATTTAAGATATAAATTAACACCAACATGGGGATAATTCTGTAGTCCACCTTACGGGTGGTTTTTTTCATCAAATGCTCAATCTCTTCATTGGTCATGTGTCTAAGAGAGTCGGGTAACGAGTCTCTAGACATCTCTTCTGTGGTAGTTACTGAATCTAACTTACCCATATCTTCTCCGACCTCATTGTGAGAAATTTCTGGTTTATCAGACATAATTTGATGCGAGTTACGGGCTGATTTAAAAGCTGGGGAAATACGCCAGTTTTATAGTGTTTGAAAGCCGCGTCTTGCGAATGATGTGGAGAATGGTGGGGTGGAAATCTCAGATCCTCCACCTAAACAGCCGGTCGTGCTTGTTATTTGTCCCCCACGTTATGCTTCCACCAGCGATCAAATTCTTGGAACTTGCGCTTTTTTTTTTTACCACCAAAAAATTGGTGTGATTTCTCGAGTTCCCCCACGCCTATGAGCCCTGTGCGGATGACCCGTTATTATTTGTTCCGAACCATGTATGTTTGCCAATCTAGGGGGGAATAAGCCAGGAGTATGGGGGAGTTTTTGCGGGTGGGTATTGTGGGGGTGGCGGGCGATGGTGCCTCTGAAAATCGGGTTTGATTTTGCTGGTGTTTGTAAAAGGACCGGTGGTTGGTGTTTATCCGAGTATTCGGATATTCTATTGTTCGCGAGACCCAAGCCCCCAGCACCGACATTTTTCCGAAAATCCACTCTAATAATAACCAGGGTGGTATTGGGCACCACACGCCCTCCCCCGGATGTCGAGTTCGAGTGGTGTGGGCACTCATGGTACACGCACTACATTGTCAAGCCCAGCACCTTTGGGCCCAAATGGGGGCATAATCGGTTGGCGCACGTCTTTTATGCGACTCCACTAACGTATGGCAGTAGGCGAACCCCACAATTTGCAAGCTATGACATCTACATCTTTCACTCTCAACAACGGACACACGATTCCCCAGATCGGGTTCGGGTCCATGGCCACCAGCACGGAGGCAATCTTGAAGGCGCTCGAGGTCGGCTACAGACAAATCGACACCGCCTCCATTTACAAAAACGAAACCCAAGTGGGCGACGCCATTAGGCAATCGGGAATCCCCAGACTGGAGATCTTTGTGACCACCAAGCTTTGGAATACCGACCACAAACGCGTGGAACAGGCGTTGGATGAGTCTTTAAGTAGATTAGGTTTAGAGTATGTGGATTTGTATTTGATCCACTGGCCCTCCAGCGAAATAGAGGGCACCAACAAAGTGTATAAAGACTGGGACTTTGTGGACACGTACAAACAGATTCAGAAAATCTACAAAACCACAGACAAGATCAGGGCCGTCGGTGTTTCGAACTTCACCGTCGCCAACTTCCAAAAGTTGTTTGCAGACGAGCAAGTGGATGTAGTTCCGGTCATCAACCAGATTGAAGCCCACCCCTTTTTGAAACAAGAAAGTCTCTTGGAGTACATGAAGAGCAAAAACATTTTGGTTCAGGCGTACTCTCCGTTGGGTGGCTCCGGCAACTTTGCGTTCAAGTATCAGGAGATTTCTGACTTGGCCAAAAAGTACGGGGTTCTGGTGTCAACGATCTTGATTTCGTGGGCCATTCAAAGAGGCACCATTGTGATACCTCGTAGTAAAACCGAGTCCCGGATTGTTGACAACTTCCGGTCCATTGTGCTTGAGGAGCACGACTTTCGGTTGTTGAATGGGCTCGAGGAGAAGTACGGGCTGGTGAGAAACAATGATGCCTGGAGGTTCGAGTAGTACGAGTCACCGGATACGAGTCGCTGGATACGAGTCGCTGGATACGAGTCACTGGATGACGAGCTGCTGAGTAGAGAATCAGCGATTTAGCGGATTCGAGAGCACATTGAATTACACTCCACTCAGTATTTTCATAGTCAATATATGTCCCGGAATCGTCCGTAGATGTGGTCTGGAGTTAGGATCTGGAGTTTGGCAGCTCGGGGTACACTTGGGGTGCAGTTGGGGGACCGGGGTCAAAGCCTTGGTGGTGCCGTGGGGGCACCGGCCCCCCATTCAAAAACTCGAGGCGCATATATGGTGCGTGGGGGATCGTTAACGATACCAGTTCTTCCGTGACTGGCGGCGGAAAGTCATTCCGAGCTGCCAGGTAACAGCATGTAGACGTACGTACGTTTATGGGATCCAGTTGCCATTCTGCACTCGCCCATTTTGTTGGCCGTTTAAGGTGCTTTGGCTATAAATAGGTCACGTGCGTCCCGTTTTGGGCATTTTTAGAATACACATAGCGTGTCTGTCACGGTGTACACTAGGCCCCGATGTACATGTGTAGATGTGTTCTTGGTGTTCTTGGCTTGGTGCTCTGAGACCTCCATCGTTTGGCTCTGCCAAATTCTTGGCCACGGCACTCGAGCTTTCGTGATGTCCTGGCCTACTTTGGACTTTGTGCCTTGGCACATGTGACACTGGCCAGATGAGCAACGTTCAGAGCTGTGTTGGTTCGAGCCGGTGCCCTTATGTGTGGAGTGTAGGTGGTCTATGGACTGTCTGGTCTATGGACTATCGGTGGTCTATGTTCGATAGCTAGTTGATTGTGGTTGATTCATTAGTTTCCGTTCGCTACCTGTGTGCTTTGTGTACTTTGGCTCCTTTTTTGGCGGGTCCTTCTGTGTTTGGCGACTTGTTTTGAGGTTGGTGTTCATACATTGTATCTGGCGTGTTCATAGGCTCCTCAAAGAGTTATCCAAATGACAGTTCACTGCGTAGATGTTTGTCAGGAACATCCTGGTGGTGAGTCTGACTGACAAGATACTAACTCACTGGACCCACCATCACTTCAACTCACTGACTACGAACTCTATTAGTGGCCATAACTCAATTCTTGAGGCAACATCAAACACAAGATTCATCCACTGGAATTAAACACGAATCCCACACAAACCGCCAGCCAAAAGTCACACTCCACCATTTCTTTCATCCGTCTCCCACTCCTCGATCTTCTGGCACGATTTCGCCTGCTACATCACCGTCACTGTCCCTTCTTTCAAACGATATGTCACGTGATGCGGCACGTGACGTGGCACGTGACCCTGCTGGTACATTATCATTGTCATTGTCATTGTGACTGTGTATTTTTGTCCTCCCGCCTCGTACCAAACCCACAAACGCTGTACCGTAATCTGTGTCAGCTCGTGTTCTCTTGTGTCTTTTTGCGTCACTTTACGTCACTTTGTGTCACTTTAGGCCCGTTGTGTCTCACTTTGATTTGCAGCACTATCACCATCTGCCATTCTCCTCGCTTTCTCTTTCTCCTTTCTCCATTCTCCTTCCACCTCCCAGCTGTGTGACCCCGTCCCACTCACTACGCCCTACGCTCCCATTCTCGACTCTACGCTCCCCAAACTCCACCTCTTTCCCTTCCACACTCACCTACCTTATCGCACACTCAAAAACTCGCGAATCTGTGGCAATCCGCATGTCAGATTCAGATCCACAAGACTCGCCCATGGCGGACTCTAGCAACTACTCTGACGAGGAAAACGACTCTCTTGTGAGGCTCTCGGACCAAGCACGCAAACGGCCTTCACACAGTCTTTTCATGGACTACGACGACGCTCGTGGCCGTCTGTATGTCTCAAATGGTAACGATAATGATAACCTCAATGAAAGTGAATCTGCTGACACCGACAACGGACATGAAGATGATGAAGAGGAACAGGAACACGACGGTGGCGACGACGATGACGAAGGCAGCTCGTCTGACTCCAGCGCCGAAAACTCAGGAAACACAAACGCCGGTTTCAGGCACGTGAGCGAATCAGAGGCAGCGGACATTCTCGGGAGATTGGTGGGCTCCGGGCTGAACCTGGACCACTCAGACGATGACGACGACGAAGATGACGCCACCGACTTTGGCTCTGGCGCAAGAGGCGAGCTTCTTAGGGCCATTTCGTCGCTCAGTGGAGGCACTTCCAACCCGAATATCTCTTTTGCTGACGTGCTTCAAAGATATATGGGAAACCACCTGGAACTTGGCAGAGCCAGCAACGAGATGGAGGCCCTCATGACCAACTTGGCGTCCAGAGAAGACCCGTACTTGGTTCTTGAGTCTCTTAATGAAGTCAGTAGCCGGCTTTTGATGATGAATGGCTTTGTGAGTGAGAGACAAATCCAGCCCAGCCGGCTCTCCAGACTCATAATCGATATTTTGAACGATTCTCTACTCGCAGACCAACTAGAATTGCAATTGGTGGCCTGTCGATGCCTATATAATCTCACGGAAGTCATTCCTGATATCGCCGTGGCCTTGGTGGACTACGGAGCCGTGGAAGCTCTCTGCAAGAAGCTCGACGACATTGTCTACATTGACTTGACGGAGCAGGCGCTTCAAACTCTCGAGCTGATTTCGAAAGTCAACTCTTCACGGACCCGTATAGTCGAAAACAACGGATTCAAGGCATGTTTACAGTACCTCGACTTCTTAACGGTCCATTCCCAGAGAAAGTGTCTTTTGATCGTTGCAAATGCCACCACCACCATCAGAGAGCCCCACTTTGACTTGGTCAACGACGTGTTTGATAGCATTTCCAGCGTCGCCAGTAACCACACAGACTCCATTGTGATTGAGAGGGCATGGATTTCTATTTCCAGGATCATATACAGCTTCAGATCCAATCCAGATTTGCTTGAAAAGCTTTTGGTTCCACGGGTGGATTTACTCAAGCAATTACTCAACAAGATCGAGATCAGCAGTAACAAATCATCGGTCAACACAAACAACTCCACACCTCCAGTGAGCTTTGGCACCGCTGTTAATCTTATCGGCTCACTCAAGACCCTAGTTTGTGTCAGTGTCACATTATCCAAGCTTTTGATCGAAATCAAAATAGGCGAAAGCATCATCTCCACCATCAACAAGTTCTCCAAATCACTGTCATCATCGAACGCCTCCCAATTGAACGTGATCAAATCCGGCACCTCCAACGACAATGTGTCCATAGAGGCGATCATGGCTGCTCCCAAGCAGCTCCTTTCGGAATTGCTCACCTTGATTGGTTACTTACTTCCAATCAACTACTCCTGCCATGAGACTCCCTTCCTCAAAAACAACTTTGAGTATGATGAAAAGGCCTCTGCAATCAATGCCAATAAACTATCACTATACCGAAATGAGATCCCCGATCAATTCTGGCTCTTCGTCAACCAGATTTGGTCATTTCTCATCAACAGTTTCCAAACGCTGATGGATTTCGAGTTCAGGCGTATCATCCTCATAAGTCTTTTCAGGATCGTCAAGTTCATGGACCCAGGCGACACAAACAAAATAAAGGGTGTGGAGATTGTGTCTGATCTCTTGGCCTCCATCTTCAACCACAACAAATACGAGCTTCTCAGAGAAGGTGGTGAGGCAACTTCACACAGCAACACAGATGATCAACAAGAAGTTGACGGGGACACCGAGATGGATGTCAGTGAGGACCTGGACGTGAATTCGAATCTGGACCTGGAATTGGAGGAGGAACTGCATGAGACTCCTCTGGGTTACCGGTCTGCATCCAAACTCCATTCAAATATTCTCATCTGGAGCTCGGCTTTAGTGGCTTACAATTTGATCAAAATAGACCCTCTTTTCACAAGCTCATTCGAGAAAGATGGGCTTCTTGAAGACATCGACTCCTTGTATTCCAAGCTCTCCAAAATCATTCTGCATGATCCACCCAATGTTGGAAACGAAACAACTCAAACCTCCTTCTTCTATCAGCTTCCTGCGCATTTGCAACTGGAATTCACTAAAGCTTACGAGTACAGTCTCACAAACGAAAAAGTGTACAACAAGCTATTCCACATCTTCAATGATATCAAGGAAATCCATGAGGCAAGCAAAGCAGCTGGTAACGATGGCTCTGCATCCTCGGTAAGCCATATCCTTGAAGAGTTGAAAGCATTTACTGAAACTCGCCAAATTGAGAACTTTTCATACGACGATTGGATGAAAGTATGGCAAAACTTGGCAGATGTAATCCAAAGTGTCTCCGGGTTTGAACTCATTTCCTTGAATATCATTCAAACTCTCCTTGAGTTGTTTGATGACACCAAAAATTCTGGTGAAGTGAACAGCCATTGTTACCTTTCTTTCATATTCGTGTTCTTTAACCACGAACACGGAGAGCCACTCATATATCCTCTTTTGGAAAAACTCCAGCAAGCTCTATCCAGGGCAGAGTCATTTGAGGTTGTTTCAGCAGGTACTAACGGCTCTGCCAATTTGACCAGATTTGCTGGATCATATGAAAGCTATTTTACTGGTGGAATGGCCAAGTTAATCAAATTGAGGATGGAAGTAGACGGACCGGATTTCGAAGTTCCCACCTCAATGGCCAATTTGGTACTTTCTGTACATGCAATTGCTACCTTTTCCTCTGTAGAGACTTTCTTCGAACGAGAGCTCTACTTTGCCGAAATTTTCAACCACAGAAAATCTTCAAATAGGTCAGAAAGTGGGGATATAGAGGACATAGATCCTTTGGACGAGGATGAGACTATTGGTGACAGCGATATTGAAGAGAGATCGAGGCTCTCTCACAAAGAGAAACGGATCCAGACAGAATTCTATATCAATGGTGAAAGCATACCCAGTCAAACCACCATATATGGAGCTATTCACAGATCACTCCAGCAGACACCGGATGAAATAATCGAGCCCTCAAGAATCTGGAATGGAGTGCACAATATCGAAGTCAAGTTAAAAGAGGTGGAAGCCGGAAGCAGTGCCTCGCCCACCGTTGAAGATCAGCTCTCTTATAACTATGACAGCCGTACCGAACTTGGCTTTTGTGATCCAACTGTACTTGGTATTTTGAGAGTTTTGAAGACGTTGTTCACGTTGAACTCCTACGCCCAGTCATTGAATTATCAGGCAGTCCCACCGGACCGGTTCACGAGTTGGAAGCTTTCGGTAAAACTAGACCGTCAACTCGAGGAGCCGTTGATCGTGGCCAGTGGAACTTTGCCTGGCTGGTCAATTCAAATCACTCGGCAGTTTCCCTTTGTCTTCCCTCTTGAAAGCAGGATATTTTTCCTCCAGTCGACATCCTTTGGCTACTCGAGGTTAATATACCAGTGGATGAAAAGAACAAACCAGGAGGTCGAAAGCAATGGTAGCCAGAACCAAAGACCTCAATTAGGAAGACCTCTTCGTCACAAAGTCAGAATTTCCAGGAAACTTATACTTCAAAGTGCCCTGAAAGTTCTCAACATGTATGGAAGTAGTCCTGGGGTATTAGAGATTGAATACTTTGATGAGGTGGGATCGGGCTTAGGACCCACATTAGAATTCTACTCCACGGTGTCTAAAGAGTATGCTAAGAGGAAATTGAAGTTATGGAGAGACGACAATCCTTTTGGGGAGGAGGATGGATTCATTGATAATCAAGCAGGTCTCTTTCCCAGTCCTTTGGACAAGGACCAAATCCAAAGTGAATACGGAAAAAGAGTTCTTTACTTGTTCTCTATTCTTGGGAGGTTTATTGCCCGTGCATTGCTCGATTCCCGAATTATTGACTTCAAATTCAATCCAATGTTTTTGAAGATCATACAGATATTCAATGACTACTCATTGAATAAGGACGGGTTCGAGGATCTCAAGAAGATCACAAACTTGAATAGTCTCAGGAAGGTGGATGCCAGGCTTGCAGACTCACTTCAGCATCTCATGAAGTACGCAGAAAAGTTCAAAGAAGTGCCTCCATCTCAAAGACACCTTGTAGAGGTAGACGGAAGCACACTTGAAGACTTGCTGTTGACGTTCTCACTTCCAGGATATTCGTCGTATGAGCTCATCCCCAATGGGAATGATATCAGCGTGAACGCAGACAATCTCTCCACCTACATAAGCAAAGTGATTGAGGCAACATTATGCAATGGAATCGTACCACAAATCAAAGCGTTTATGGACGGATTCTCCAAAGTTTTCCCTATTGGATCACTCATTGTGTTCAGCCCTGAGGAGTTAGTGGGGCTTTTCGGAAACGCAGAGGAAGATTGGTCTCTTGATACCTTGATTGCATCTATTCATGCCAACCATGGATTCACCAAAGACTCTGACGCAATCAAGGCGTTGGTTAATATCTTGGTGGGATTCAACGAAAAGGAAAAGAGACTGTTCCTTCAGTTTTTGACCGGAGCTCCCAAACTTCCCATTGGTGGATTCAAGGCGTTGAACCCCGAGTTCACAGTGGTGAGAAAGTACCCGGAGTCCGGGTTCTCTGACGATGATCATTTGCCCAGTGTGATGACATGTGCCAATTATCTCAAGCTTCCAAAGTACTCCACAGAAGGCATTATGAAACAGAAGTTACTACAGGCGATTTACGAGGGTGCAGACGCCTTCCACTTGTCATAGACACCACTATTTATTAATGTATGAAGTCACTTACTGTGAGTATAAGAAGTCCTCTCTCCTTTGTTCCAGGCCCTCTTTTCCAGTCCTTTTTTCAAGTCCTCTTTTCCATTATCTTTACAAGTTTACTGTTCTAGTTCCTCTATTTCAAGTCTCTATTCCAAGTCTCTATTCCAAGCTCAATTCTCACGCACTCTCACTCTCACTAAATCACCAATCTCACCTACATGTCTGCCAACCTCAACACACTAGTGACATCTCTCGTGGACTCGGTGCCTCCCGGAGAATTAAAGGGTGCCAAGCAAGAGCTTGAGGCTGTGTTGCCCTCACAAGAGCGGGTCATCAACTCGTCAATTGAAGAGTATATTTCCAAACGAAGTATCGTGGTGTCCTCGGCTTACATTGCCTCCAAATACAACAAGCAAGCTGGATCCACCAAGTATGTGGACTATGTAGGTAGACAATTGTTCAATGTGGATGTTGACACCCAAAAGGCCATTGATCTTGAGGATTACGAGCCTACAGTGTCGTATCCCTCGTATTTCGACGATTTGGTGGATCAGTTGGAATCGTACGGCCACGACCACTATCCTTCGACGTACGCATACACAATCGTTCCCCGGAACGATGAGTTGGTGGTTGTGATCATCGGCCAGAGATTGAATAACGAAAACTACTACACCGGCCAGTGGAATTCCACATATGTGGTCAAAAACGGCTCCATTAAGGGAGATATCAACGTGGACATTCACTACTACGAAGACGGGAACGTCAGGTTGAATTTCGACGACTCGTCCAGCGATTCTATCGGTTCTGTGGGCGCCAAAAGTATCATCAGTTTCATCAATAAACGGGAAAACGATGTCACATTGAAGATCGTCGATAACTTCAACGAATTGAATCAGAAGTACTTCAAGAACTTGAGGAGACTTTTGCCGGTGACCAGATCCAAGATCCACTGGGGAAATGCCATCGGAAACTACCGGTTGGGAAGTGACGTGGTGAATAATTGATATTGAGTTATTATATCGATTTATTATGTAGAAATATATTTCGTGATCATGATTTCAGTCACCTTAACTTGTAGAGCATCCAGATAATGAAGAATGCAAGCAAAATGAGACCCACGGTACGTGTTAGACTTGCGTTTCTGGACATGACTGTTCTTAATTCTGTGCTGGTTCTTTTGACTGATACCATGAGCCTTCCGAAATTGTCGTTCATGACATCGAGGAGCAGGTTTTCTTGGACCACGTTCGTCAGAATATCATCTACGGTGGTTCGGAACTGGCGTAGCGTCAGTGCTAGCTCATCAAACCGCTGGTTGTTCTGGTTCTCTCGGTGAGAGTACAAGTTATCAGACATAAGGAATTTTTCGCGTACTCAGATTGTAATACTGTGGAGGGTGAGGTCTAATTAGATGGTCACGATTATAGAGGTGTGTCGAATCTACGGGTTATAGTATGTATGTATGAAGTGTGTATGAATCTCTGAAATACTCTGCCCGCTCAAGTCTCTACCAGGACAATGTCTCTCGAGTCAATGTCTCAACCAAGTCAATGTCTCAACCAAGTCAATGTCTCAACCAAGTCAATGTCTTAACCAAGTCAATGTCTCTCAAGTCAACGTCTCTACCAAGTCAATGTCTCTACGAACTCAAAGTCTCTACCAAGTCGAACTTCCCAAGTCAATGTCTCTCTCTACTACTAAGATTCAAATTTACACCACACGCATCACCATGAACCACCTACAACTCGTTCACAGACGGAAAGTTGTTGATGTTCAGGTAGTGAGGGTTCTGGTACGGAGCCTGCGCATGTGGGTTCGTGGGACCCTCGCCCTGGAATGTGTGCTGTGGACTTTGAAATGTGTGTTGTGGACTCTGATACGTTTGGCCTCCATGGAATGTGTGCTGGGGACTCTGGTATCCTGAAGGGTTGGCACGTGCTTCCGGGCTACCGAATTGAGGTGTGTATGTATCCTGAGTGTAGGGATCCCCGTTTCCAAAACCGCTGCTGGTGGGCTGCATGGAGATGAACTGGCCCTGTGCTTGTTCCTGGTGCTGCGTGTTGGGTGCTGGATAATGGTGTGCTGAATGTGGTCCCGAGGCTTGAGGTCCCGAAACGTGAGGAGGTGCTTGACCAGGTGCTTGACCAGGTGCTTGACCAGGTGCTTGACCAGGCACTATTTGGCTAGGATTTTGGCCAGGATTCTGGCCATGAATTGGAGGCTGTGGCAAGGAATACCCGTACGACGGTTGCTGGTTGACCCTCAGGTTGATCAGATTGTCCACCAACTCATTGAAGTATTTGACCTGGCCGTTCAACTGCGAATTCAATCCCATCAACTCCTCTCTTCTCAAGCTGTACTTCTCGATAGACTTGGCCAAGGAGGGACGCAAAGGAAGTATCTGGTTGTACAACTGGGTTATTTCATCTTCATCTACGTCTGGCGAGTTGGTACTCAAAAGACCAAGCAATCGATCGACTTTTCTCAGCTCGCTAACCAAGATATGGTTTTCTTCTTCTGCCTCTTGTTCGAGTTGTTGTGGAGTCTTGTTTACTATTGGCGTCACGTAATTCAATGGGAAGATCCCTACTTGACCACTGGGCAACAGGCCTCTCCACCAGTCTCTATAAACGGACTCTATAACGGTGATAATATCGCCTTTCCTGAAAGAAAGCTCATCCGGCTCGTAAGATATCAAGTCATACAACGCCTTGACTCTTGATACTGTGGCGATGGTCTGATCCTGAGGAGCATTTGCGGATTGTGGGCCTGGATTCGACTCGGGTGCAGTGGTTGATGATTGAACACCTTCTTGTTTGGGTTCAGGAAGCGGTTTGTCGTTAATATACGCCTTTTTCACTGCCTGGTCTCTCTCATATTCTTGGAGTGACAACTTCAACACTCTTTGCAAGTCGTCCTCCTCTTTCTGCTTGTCCTGTTGGCTCATTTCCTTTTTGGCTGGTTTATTGGGACCAGAACCAATTCCCAAAACCGCATCCGAGCCTTGGTTATCCAAATACTGGGCGTACTCCGTGGATATTATATGGTAGGCGTCAGACATCGGCTTGAGGGAAGGATCGCCTTTGAAAGATTGGTGCAATTGGCTTATCACCTCCGCAATCTTAGCCTTTATGGTTCTGTGGATCTTACGGTCGTTAAGTTTCTTGATCAATCCATCGTGCAAGAACGACTTGCTGGAGATCTCCTGCTTCATTCTGGATCCACAGTTCTCTGCTACGGCAGTGATAAGCGTCAAAGTCCTGAGAATCACATTACCATCCTTCGTATTCAACCGGGTAGTAATGATTTGGATGGCCGATTTGGTGTTTTGTTCGGGATCACTGGAGATGGCGTCACACACATCAAGTATATACTGCCAATTGTCGGTGCTGAGCGTGGGATCTGTGCTTTTGACTATGAGTTTTTCGAGTTCGGAAGGCGAACCTGAGCTTCTGGAAAACATGGGGTGTGACTTAGTGCGAATGCCACATATAGGAGCTTGGAGGTGCGAGAAGTGAGACACTTGGATTTTAGATTTCGGGGTCTAAGTCCCCTAAAATTGGGTGTAGATGTGTGTAAATTGCATGGTTGTGATGCCTGGAGATGTGGGATGCTTGTAGAATTTTTTGGTGATTTTTAGGATTTTTTGTGCTTGATTCAAGTTACTGTTACAGCTATTCTATAGATTGCAAAATTCACAAAATGAGTACACTCAGAGGCATAATCGAAACAGTGCTCCAAAGTTGGAACTTCCGTAACCACACACAGCATTTCCTCCACGGAGCACTCGCATACGTCTCCTCTGCCCACTTGCCCTTACCACCTCTTTGCTGGCCGAACAAATCCATATTCCGCCTTCAGCCCGACGGATTAATTCTAATCTGGTGTGTGCAACATGAGCCCTGCGCAACAATCTTCATTCGCGTCAAAAAGTGAAATAAAAATATTCTATTCTCCTATCAAATGTCATCGTCAAGTCTATCGCCACACTCCGCAGAAAAGAACACACACCGCCGTAGAGGCTCGTCGTTGGGTCAGATGAATCTCGGTGATACGTCTCCAGGTCTTTCTACCATGAGGGAAACAAAGGCCCAAAGAAAAAAATCCGTAGATAGAATCGCTCAGTTATCTGTTGAGTCTACCACTGACACTCAGATTTTGAAGAAGATGTTCGTTGCTTACAGGGAGTTGACGTACAGACAAACTTGGATCAACCCTCTTCTTGTATTAGTTGTCACTGTTTTCACATTTTTGGTGTCTAATCCCGAAGGTAAGATCCACCAATTCTTGGAAGCTTGTATAGTTCCAGCTTACAAAATTCCTGGCACAGACCAGTATGGTAAAGGTGGTAAGGACTTTTTGTTCGTGTTTTATTATGCCATTTTCTGGACTTTTTTCAGAGAATTTTTGATGTGTATTCTTTTAAGGCCTTTGGCTATTAAATGTGGTATTACCAAGGAGAGCAAAATCAAGAGATTCATGGAACAGACCCATGCCATTAGTTACTTCTTCATGTCTGGAGCTTTGGGAATCTATATCATGTCCCAATCACCTCTTTGGTGGTTCAAGACCACTCCTTTATACGAGACTTATCCCCACAAGACCCACGATTTCTGGTTCAAATTGTTCTACTTGGGCCAAGCTGCTTACTGGACCCAACAGTCGGCTATTTTGATCTTGGGAGTTGAGGAAAGAAGATCTGATTTCGCTGAATTCGTCTTCCACCATGTGGTCACTATTGCATTGATTTGGAACTCCTACAGATTTCATTTCACTTGGATGGGACTCGAGATTTTCGTGACTATGGACGTGTCGGATGTGTTTTTGAGCACGTCCAAGTGTTTGAGCTACATGAATTCGCCTCTCACCGTTCCATTTTTCGTGGTGTTCATGTTTGTATGGATATACCTCAGACACTACATCAACTTGAAGATCTTATGGTCTGTGTTGACTGAATTCAGAACAGTGGGTGAATGGGAATTGAATTGGGAAACCCAACAGTACAAGTGTTGGATTTCGCAGCCAATTGTGTTCACATTAATTTTTGGTTTGCAATTGGTCAACTTGTACTGGTTGTACTTGATTCTTAGAATTTTGCACAGAACATTGGTCGTTGGAGAAGCCAAAGATATCAGAAGTGACGACGAAGACGAAGAAGGAGATGGAGAAGGAGAGGAAAATCAACAACCAAAAAAGAAGAGTGAATAATCTCTTCAAATCTTGTATAGAATTTCGCACTGTCATAGTTCAAATATACCTTTTAATTTATAGTAGCATGGATTTGCACATCACGCCTGCGGAGCTTCTACGGTTTCACCGTGATCAGTATGTTTCCAAACCGGGTCTTGAACATATACGGGACTTTGTGTTGGAAAATGACCAATTATTGGAGCAAAGCTGGGCCAAAGAAGGTGCCCACGATAGCAGTGCCCAAGCCGTAGTGGGAGAATTTGTAGTAGACGCAGAAACCTTTGACTCCTGGGAGGTCGAGGAGAACGACTTGACGCGAGAGTACCAGGAGCAACAACAGAAGCACCGCCAGCACTTTCAAAATGAAATACAAGAAAAAGGCCTTACTTTAAGTAACAAGCAAAAGTCTAGGTGAATACCATTCGTGCCATACAGACTAGATCAGCATGTAGCTATTGATTACTATATACAATATTACTATACAAAAATTACGTGTTTTGGTTGAATTTTTTGTACTGTTTCACCGTCTCCCTTCTATTTTGAATACCTTCCAGAGCAGCTCTGGACAAGACACCCAACATCAAAGAGGATACTCTAGATGAGTCGTCATTTGAAGGAATTGGGTATGTCAACAAAGAAGGCTCCATGTCAGTGTCACACAATCCAATGGTTGGAATTCTCAGCTTAATACACTCGTTTATACAGTTTCTATTCTCCACAGGATTGATGATAACCACCAAGTCTGGCTTGATCAAAGCGTTCACTTCATGGTCACGTGTAACGGGTTTTCCTGTGGGTTCGTCCATCATGTCAATTTCCACTCTTTTCTCACCAGGTTGTTGGGTGACTTGGAGAAAGTTGGTGATGGTACCAGGAATCCACTTCCTGGAGATGTAATATCCATTACTTCTCTTGGCAGCCTCCTCCAAAGCTCTCTTTTGTTCCCAGTTTTTGGATGTTCCCACATAAAGAATCAATCCTCCTTTATTGGCAACCCCCTTGATGACTTTAACAGCTCTCTTCAAGGCCACTAAAGTTTCGTTCAAATCAATAAGATGGATTCCGTTATATTCTCCAGAAATGAAAGGCTGGGTCGAGGGCCTCCACATCGCCTTGGAGTGTCCCAAGTGACATCCAGCTGCGAGTAATGAAGAGATGGTTATGTCGTTGATAGATTTAGGCTTTTTGATATCATTCTTTGGAACATAGATGTCTGATAACTTGGATCCCAAGTTCCCAGAATGCCTGGAATGGTTGATGTACCTGAGGAAAAGTTCTTGTGTAGAGTACGCATGGTGGTCAGGCGTTGGCTTCAAAAACGGATGCTCATTCAATAAGGAATTGGAACTCGAAGGTTTGATTGAGGCACTTTGACCGGCATTAGATGTCGAAGTTGAAGTTGGATCAAACACTTTTTTTGTGGTTTCCAATTGGGCCCATGGCCTATCAGCAACCTCGTCTACAGGAAGCTTCATGTTTTGGACAAGGAAATCCTGTAACTCTTTTTCCAAATTCTGTACTTCTGCTTTTGGAATTTGTTCCAAATCTTTCTCAAGACCTGCCAATCTTTGTTGAATGAGATCAGAGGGAGACTTGTTCAATATGGAGATCAAGTCTCTGGAACGGAGTTTCAACTCTGTGATTTGTTTGGCCTTTTCTTGAGCGGCTTCTTCCTTGGCTAAAGCTTCAGCCAATGCTTTCTCTCTTAATGCTCTTTCCACAGACACGTCTCCTTCAGAGGCGGCGCTTTGTTGGTCACCGAGCTCTGAACTGGAGCCTGTGGTGTCTTTGGGCTCTGGGGCCACTGCATATGATCTGGTGAGCCTTTGGACCGGCACTCGACAAGATCTTAACGTCTTTAACATATGGTGGAACCTAAAATTTTTTCACTGAGAAATTGTTAGTTCCCTAGCGATTTCGCGAAGAAAAGATATTTGAACATCGCACGACGATAGGAATTTATATATATATTCTCTCTTCCGTAAGGAAGAGGGAGAGGAAAA
>JAKTTO010000052.1:0-29365 GCA_030581535.1 Yamadazyma siamensis | reverse complement strand
CTAGGCTAAGGGTCAGGGAGCCTAGTGGGCACAAATCCGGGGTTTTGCGTGTCCCCACCTATCGGGCCTCCAAAGTGCGTGTCCCAACCGATCGGGCCTCCAAAACGCGGGGGCTCATAACGCGCGGGCCTCGAAAAAGGCCCGAGGACTCTCGGTGGCCAAGCTGGCTAAGGCGCGAGACTGTAAATTCGGAGTAATCTTGAGATCGGGTGTTCGACTCACCCCCGGGAGATCTTTTTTTTCAACACCCTTTGACTTACTTTTTATACCAAAAAATGCTCTTCATCCGACTACATCGTAATTCACTTGAAACTGGTCGTACATTCAATCATAATCAACGCTCTATACAAGCAAACATGTCCAAAACGCAAAAGTAGTGGCCTACTACACCCATGACAACGAATATGTGCCATATATTGTGACTGGAAAACACATAGTCCACCCACCACAACGAAAAGAAGTCCCTAGAGTAGTGAGTTCGGGTAGGCTCTTCGGGGAAGTGTTTGTTTATAATCGCTCTGAACTTCTCGTTTTCTTCTTCTTCGTTTGAAGTGTTCTTCTCGTTCAATATTTGAGAATTGATATCGTGCTCGATAGCTTCGTACTCCTCCTCTCCACTTTTCTCAGGATTGGCAGCGAAGATGTCCGAAGCATTGTGCTCATGATCACAACAATCATCCTCGTTGATAATCACATCATATCTCCATCTTTCTGGAATCAATCCTCCGTAGAAAACGACTCCTATCCAGTACCAGATGAAACTTTTATAGAATAATGGGATGAAAAACTTGAAAGATTTGACAAAACCCTCGTAGAAGCAGATAACCATGATGGTTCCGAGTCCCAAACCAGCGAGTCCCACGAAATACCCGATTCTTATTGATCTACACTCAGGCTTATCAAAATATGGAGACCAGTTGAAAGCCAATCCCCCAACCCCACAAATGCTCGAGAATCCTAAGAATATCTTGAATAGAGTGGGATAGTTGTAGAGTGAAGCATACTCCACGGCTATGATCGAGGCAGTTATGAGGACGGTGATTCCGGTGTAGTCAATACACGCAAAGTTGTATCTGGTATTCAATCTTGCGAAACAAGAGTAAGTGTGCCATACGGTCGAGCAAAGGAGGCATGCCATGCCGCAGAAAAGGAAGAAGTATATGATGAAGTTGTCGGTGAAAGAGTTTGAGTGGAATACCTCCGTTTGGGGCAAGTGCCAACCACTCAAAAACACCAAGAGTCCAAGTCCAAAGATGTGTGTCCAGATATTCATAGACTCATTGTGATTCAAATGAAAGATCAGTTTGAACATATCTGTGTGTTTGAAGGAAAACCTATACCCGTTGATGATATACCGGTTTTCCCTCCATCCCAACGGAAGTTGGTAGTAATGCAAATATTGAGATTGGGCAACGGTGAGGGCCTTGTTGAAGTTGTAGTACTTGAAAATGTTGAATACCGACTCGTCAGTGACGCTGGTATTTGTCATGGTTCTTTTCTGGATCATGTCATCTATATGGATGAGCTTTTCATCGAAGTAATGGAGAGTGGTGATGATTTTCTGGCTTAGAATCTCCTTTGAATAATCAAACGAAAGGTCCCCGCTGACGAAAGGCTCGTTCAGGTTGAACATATAGTTATACAGATCATCGAGCGTCTTGTATA
The DNA here is from genome assembly GCA_030581535.1 of Yamadazyma siamensis. Lineage (NCBI taxonomy): Eukaryota > Fungi > Ascomycota > Pichiomycetes > Serinales > Debaryomycetaceae > Yamadazyma > Yamadazyma siamensis. The sequence goes on along the minus strand of JAKTTO010000052.1, from coordinate 27,700 downwards.
AATACTCCAAGTTCAGGGTCGAAGACTTGAGTACTGACAGTTTGATTAGCTTGAGTCTTTGGTGGATCATATCGAGCTTCGCAAAGCTTTTGAAAGACAGAACACTGGACGTGCTACTTCTCCTTCTGTGTCTCCTTCTTAAGTGCTGGTCCTCATCATCACTCACGCTTAATTCGGAGTCTTCCACGATCACGTTATCTACATCCACAATCAGTTTGTCCTTTGTGAGATCTTGATCTCCCAAATCCTCGAGTTCCTCGATATTGTTGAATTTGAAGTAGTTTTCGAACTGATCGAGCCTTGACTCGATGGTCGACAAGAAGAGATCGAGCTTCTCTATCAACAACTCTTCGGTAGACTGGGAGTCCGTGTTCCGAAATCGGTCCCTGAGTGCAGCTGTGATTTCTGACATGGTGATAAAATTTTCGCATTCGCACGTTGGTGATCAGTTAAGCTTTTATGATATGTTGTGAGGACAATAGGAAGTGTAGTGGAGTTGGACGTCCGAACACATCATATTATTCATTAAATGATCTATAAATTATAAATTAAACGATATTACTCTCGTGGTACTTTTCCCGCTCCAAATTTTCGTAGTTCCAAAGACTCTTTCGAAGTGGTTTGGCCATTTTGAATGTGGAAACGAACTCATTATATCGTTGTTTTGCGTCGATATCATGATCAAGTTTGGTGTTGTCCCGACCAAAACTGTCAAAGAGAAATTGCTTCTCGAGGTCGTGCTTATCCGTCAAATCCTTAGTGAGGTAGTATTCCATAAGAATTTCATCATCCCCATCCAAAAGACGGAAGACGTCACGATCTGACATAGACGTAACCTGGCTGATTAGGGCATCCCTATCATATTCACCCTCTTTGTTTTTGACTTTTCTGTCTGGGAAGATTTTTCCTACTTGTTCCTTCTTAAGCCACAAATTAAGTTTGGGCACGAAATACCAATCGTGGTATTCGAAGTTAGTTAATCCTTGGGAGTATTCAAACACGAGTCTATCGGTGATGGTGGAAGGTATGAAAACTGGAACTCCAGCCAACATAGAGTATCTCAAAGGCGATAACTGCTCCAAGGTGTAGAAATGTTTCCTTCTGTCATTGTAAATTTCCACACTATCATCATTTTCTGGCTTGGTTATTCTGGCCAACTCATTGTTTGTGTACTCCTCGGGAGGATTTGACTTGGACTTTGCCAATGCGGTGATATCGATGTAAATCCCCGAGTCGACGTCAACAACTCTGGCGTCGATATGGTTCGACTTGGAACTTATGTCTCTATTGTGGATGAAAGTTCCCACATCGATGAAGAACTTACCGTATCCTTCGGTGGGGTCTTCCACTATGAGGGTTTGATTGAAATCTCGTGCAAGCCTCACCAATTCACTCATGGGCATTTGAATATCTATATCCAAATCAAATGGGAACATAAGTCCATCCCAGTACCAAGAGAGAAGCGGCCCGTGCATGATCCAAGAGACAATACCTTTTTCTTCAGCAAATTTGTTCCAATTTCTGAGGAGTCTATCCAAGATGATGTTGGACCTGTAGTTCAATTCACGTTCGTTCCAACCCAACTTATCATAGTTCAAGGCACCATTGAAGAATCTCCAATCGTAGTGCCAACCCCATTCCTTGTCCCGGTTTCTGTCATCATCTATTCTGATTGTGGCCATTTTGAAGTAAGTATCCTCGTCAGCCTCATTTTCCACTTCCCAACAACGCTTGATACTGTTCAAGTACATGTCCTCGTTGGGGCTTCTATCGGGTTTGGCATCTAGTTGTTCGATTTGATGTCCCATTTTTTGTCTGGTATATGCAAACATTTCTTGTGTGAGCGAAAGTTCTCTCGAAGCCTTGGGGTCGGGGTTCTTAAGCGTCTTATACATACCAGTGACATCTTCAGACTCGCCCAAGTGGTTAGGGATCACCTTTGCTTTCAAATGCTCAAACTCTTTGAGGTGATCAAAAGCAACTAGTGCTTCGGGAGTGACCTCGTCCATAATGTAAAGATTCGTGGTTAAATATTCGTGTACCAAATCTGAAGTGATGATCTTTTCAGCAGATGTTCTGTTCACATCAAACTCATAGGTGCCTCCGTTGTCAGTGAGAACTATAACTTTCAAAGGCTTGGGGAGATACTGAGAGTATGCGTAACTCTTAGCTTCTAGGACACGCAAATCATTATACGGTCTATCATCGTGAGAAGAGTGTGAGTGTATGACAAAGCCCGGGATTTGACTTCTGTATCTGAATCCCATTTCAAGGATTTGTTGGTCACTAATTTGGTCGTTATTGAAACAAAAGTAGCCTGGATCGGGATCGTTATTGGTGCCACTTCTGATGTAGTTACAATCGATTCTTCTTTCGAAAGGCTTTTGTAACTCCTCATTCAACGGAGTCAAATCGAGCCAGTCGACCCAATTAAATGGTAAGGTTACGCGTCCGAGCTGATTTGAATCAACCTCGCCTGGTTCTATACCTGCTTCTTTAGCTTTTCTCAAGTACGCTTCTTTGATGGCGTTCAAATAGATCAGAAGAGTGAATCTGGGATCAAAGAATATCTCGTTGGTGTTGAGCCACGAATCTTCGGTTTCGAACTGTCTCTGTTCTGTATTCTTCAAAAACCTTTGAATCGGTAGAATTACTTCCGTATCTGTGAGTGCCGTTTGAGCCAACCAGAACTGGTTATCTCTGTTTTCACTGACTCTTGCAAAACGAGCACGAAGGTTCTTTTCAAATGCAACTCCGTGTAAATCGCCAGAATTCAAATTTTTAGAAGGCTGACCATTGCCAAAATCAGCAATGTTACTATATGTATTTCTGATCACATCCAAAGCAAAGTCTTGGTCACCTCTAATGAGTCTGATTGTCATGAATGATAGGTACACCACGAAGATGAGACCCACTAGTAGCCGGACTAGCCTCATCGGTATTCTCGGAAACATAAAGGAAGGTCTGTGGACGTTGGATCACAAAAAGACTGTGAAATACTTTTGAAATACTTTCGAAATACTTTCCCCATCTCGGAAGCGCGCACACGACTGTTAAGGCGATTGTCCCCACGGTGATTGCTTGTTGCGAACGCGGATGTTTGAGGCGATCGCCGTTACTGACTATTGTTCGCATCGGTGAGGCGGGAATTGGTACCAGTAGATTGTGGACCCAGGAGTGAGGTCGCGGTCTGTGGTTTCAGCCAGTTTGTATCCCTTTCCTGGACGATTGTGATGTAAGATCAATGCACACCTCTGTTACTTGAATGTTGCCACACAGACCATCCCGATTTGGGGAATTATATAATTATGTACATCAACACACCAATCCCAAATGAAACATACACCCCCGCGAAACGAATGTCGCACCTGCCCACTAGTAACTCGACGAATCAAAACAAAAATGTCGCGCACGACCATTATTTTCGTCTTCAAGCTGAGAAGCATTGATCTCTCAACCAAACATATTGGCGTTTTGTGTATCTATTAATTAGAGAATGGAATCAAAATAATCGTGGATGTGCTCGAAACGAAAAACCAAAATGACGGTTTTCCTTAGGATTGTGGCTGCAAACTTTGGCGTAGTTGAAAATAAATATTGGCATTTGCGTCCAATGATACGAACTCGAAAGAAGGAATGACAGCTCTAAAAAGATCGCCATCTATAAGTGTCGCTAAAGCGCTTAAGCGCCGCTACCTTAGAAGTGGTCTGCCAAGAGAAATAGAGAGATAATTTTTTGAAAATCTCTTGCGACATTTATTTAGGAGAGGTGTGCGATGTGCGTGGGCTTAACTGTATTTGTGTTACTTTAGAACTCGGGAGAGTTCCGATACTAAATGGTCGTCAAATTTATCAATTTCGGAATCATCCACTTGCTGGCTTTTGAGCTCGTCGAGTTTCTTGTGAAACTCTACGTCATCATCGTTATCACCACTGACACTGATGTCTAGATTCATTTCTTGTAACTCCTCTATATCGAGTCCGAAATTTTCATCATACTCGTTTAATGTGTTGTGGACCTCATCCCATTTCTGTTGTATATCGGACTCCTTCTTCGCTCCCTGTTGCTTCTGGTAATGTTCTTTATATAGCTTCCTTTTCTCGATAATTTGACCCATTTTAACCCTTAATTGGTGGAGAAATTTATTTTGATCGATATCAGCTTCGACATGGGTTAGATCAATGGTGACAGCAGACGGGTCTGTGTACTTCAATCTGAGCTTCTCCAAGAAATTCTCGATCCACCGAATCAATTTGAGAAAGAGTTGACTGTCGTCATTATTGTACATGTTGTGGACAAATCTCCAGAAAATAATCATATTGTCATCCACCAATTTCATGAGCTTGTTGAATATCTCCACCGAATTCAAGTAGTAGATGTCCTCTTCGTTCATGGTAACGAGAAGTTTAATGAGCTGGTCGTTGAACTTCTGGAAATCCCTGAAGAATATGTGCATCTTGCTCTTGCTGAGAAGGCGAATCAAAGGCTGGTAGAATATGATGAGAAAATTCTTCAAAAGCTTGGTAAGCTCTGGTTCTTCCCAAAGGCTTTTCAACACATTCTTATCATTGTGTCTCACTTTGAGTTGATATAGCTGTTTCAAATCTTGCATCACGTGCTTGGAGTCAGTGGACTGGTTTTTCAATTTGAGTTCCTCAATATTCATAACACTGTCTTCGGGTTTGTTGATGATGTACCTGATGGCATCTTCTGGGCTCTCGTGGCTGCCTTGTTGCTTGGACGCAAAATAATCGTGCATGGCTCCAACAATATTGGGATAAGCTCTGAGCTTTTCACACACCTCGTTGATTTCCTTGTCATAACCACTGAGATCGTCGTCGAGAACTGTTATGAATATGATGGACAAGAGGGTTTTGCTCTTGGTCCCTGGTAGCGTGATTAGGAGGAGATTGATCACTTTGCTGATGATACTCATGGGATTGGTGAACCGAAGAATATTGTACATCATTCCATATGGAAAGAGTCTGTGGAATTTACGGACATTGTTGAGCATCTCATTCGAGTTATCTTGGGTAAGAAACACCTGGAATATCGTGGCACTGACTTCAATCTTACACCATTGAATGAACATTGTTAGAAGCGGCAGCAAATTCTCCATATTCTCGTTGTCACCGATCTCCTTGAATATGTTCACAAGAGTATCGGGTTCTCTTATGAGTTTGAACTTGAAGGTATCAAACTGTTTGGTGAACCGTATCATCACCTCGCCAACTCTCTTCTGGAACTCCAACTGGGCCGCAAAGATCTTTTTCTCGTGGAGTTCTCTTTCATGGGCATCTTTTGCTTGAGTTTCACTCAAATGGTGGAACTTATTCGAGCTCACAAACGCTACAAACTCTCTGCTTTCGGTCAACTCTGGGAACTTGAGAAGCTGCCTCAAGTACCCTCGTAGCGATACACGGAGCTTCTCTTTCACCAAAGCGTTTTCGTCGTTTTTGAACTTCTCAGGAAGCCTCGTGGTTTCGATTTTCATAATCCCCGGAAATTGCTTCACAAGCGCCCGGTCAAGCTCCTTGAATTGGTGGTACGGTCTGGCCACATAATGTGCCGGTCCCTGTTCGGGCTTCACCTTAATTATGAACTCGTAGTGGTGAGTAGGGCCACTCAGAAACCCGAACCAGCCGGTTTCTGTCCTCTCGTTCACCCTGTCCACTGTCACGATATCCACTGCTAACCCTTCTGTATCGGTGTTGGGATTGGCACTATTCTGAGGCCCCTGTAGGCGATGGGAAGAGGCTTGTAATTTGTCCAATTTGCCAACTTCGCTCTCAGTCAAATGTTCGGCTCCGAGATACTGCAAATCCTTCTTTGTCACCACCATGGAGTTGAAGAACAACAGTAGCCCGCTGTGGAGCTTGGCATTGACCTGGTGTCTTTTTGTGGTGTGTTCCTGTCGATCATTTGAGTTGGATAACTGCTTAGAATTGACACTCTCTACAAACGGCTGTACGGTGTTTGTCCAAAAATCCAACTGAGCCGATTTGGGGTTGTTGGTGATGAATGGAAAGCTCTCTATATACTGCCTGAAGAAGAATCTCAAGAGCGGCAATTGGACGATTTCAGGATTGGATTTTGAGTCGAAAGGGGGTCCGAAAACCTGGAGACAGCTGGGACTGTTCAATAGCGACAACTCATAGTATAGTCGCTTCTCAATGACAAATTTCTTGAGGAAGTGTTCCTCCGTAGGCGTTAGACTCTCCAAGAACTTATTGGAAGAAATGGTCTCTGACATCACTCAAATGGCCAACTCAGTTGCTTAGCCTAACAATCAATTATTTCTCAGGTAAAGGTGCGTGCGCACGACTTCCACTGCGATTATCATCTAATCTACTCATCGCATCGCATACGCAAAAAAAATTATTACTATGGGAACTGGAAAGAAGGAAAAGCAGAGAAGAATAAGGCAAGGAGACACCAAGGATGGCAACATCCGTGTCAAGGGAGAGAACTTCTACCGTGACTCCAAGCGGGTCAAGTTCTTGAACATGTACACCGGCGGACACGCCCAGAGAAATAAAAAAGGTGAAATCGTCCAGGCTGCTGCTTTGCAAAGCACTGATGCTCCTACTGCTCGAGTTGATCCCAACAGAAAATGGTTTGGGAATACCAGAGTCATTGCACAAGATGCGTTGACGCATTTCAGGAACGCCATGGCCGATAAAAAAGATAATGCTTACCAGGTTCTCTTGAGAAGAAATAAGCTTCCAATGTCGTTACTCGATGAAAAAGATACTACTGAATCTCCAATTCTGAAGATCGTGGAAACAGAGTCTTACAGCTCGACCTTTGGTCCCAAGCAGCAACGTAAGAAGCCCAGAAACTTGAACATTTCCAGTTTGGAAGAATTGGCCCAATCTACAGAAAAAGATTCCGTTGACTATCAAGAGAAGTTGGAATTAGATGCTACCTTGGGCTTAATGGGTGGGTCTGTTATGGACCTGGATGGATTTACACAGGAAGCTAAAGAGGCCATTTTCAGTAAGGGTCAATCTAAGAGAATCTGGAACGAATTATACAAAGTTATCGATTCTTCAGACGTGGTGATCCACGTATTGGATGCCAGAGATCCATTAGGTACTCGTTGTGAATCGGTTGAAAAGTACATCAAAGAAGAGTGCCCACATAAGCACTTGGTGTATGTCTTGAACAAGTGTGACTTGGTTCCCACTTGGATTGCGGTATGTTGATTTATCGCCTGTTGGATACGTGGTTTTTGTGTGGTTGTTTGTTTGAGTTTGTGTAAGTGCACAATCATCTTTGTGTAATTCTCTCGCACCAAAGCATAAGTCAGGGTGATTCTCGCCGATGGGCTGGTCCCGTTCGGCACTCCTAATGAATGGCCTGTTACGTCTTTGGAAAATCAATATTGTCCGTCCGTGAGCCAGATTCGTCTGTTCGTGTACCGTTTTGGTGCACGTTTTGTTCACATTGACCGGTAGTTTTTACTGGTCGCTTAGGATAATACCGGTGACTTCTTGAGTTGAACCACATCTGTGCAGTGAAGTGGTTCGTAGTATAGATACCGACATCTCTCTTCTTTCTCTATCAACAACAAACCACACAAATTCGTTCCAACAGGTTGCATTACATTTTCCAATACTAACTTAATTAGGCTGCATGGGTAAAGCATTTGTCCAAGAACTTCCCCACGCTAGCATTCCATGCTTCCATTACCAACTCCTTTGGTAAGGGGTCGTTGATCCAGTTGTTACGTCAATTCTCTACTCTTCATTCGGACCGTAAGCAGATATCTGTTGGGTTCATCGGTTACCCAAACACCGGAAAATCATCCATCATCAACACATTACGTCGTAAAAAGGTTTGTCAAGTGGCCCCTATACCCGGTGAAACGAAGGTGTGGCAATACATCACATTGATGAAGAAGATCTTCTTGATCGATTGTCCTGGTATCGTGCCTCCCTCTCTGAAGGATACCTCTTCCGATATATTGTTCAGAGGGGTTGTTAGAGTGGAACATGTGTCGAACCCAGAACAATATATTCCTGATTTGCTCAAGAAATGTGAGAGAAAACATCTTGAGAGAACATATGAAGTAAGGGGATGGAAGAAGTTCGAAGACGACGATAAGTTGTTGGAAGATGCCAGTGCTGAGTTTATCGAATTGATTGCCAGGAAACAAGGTAAGTTGCTCAAAGGTGGTGAACCCGACGAACATGGAGTCGCAAAACAGATATTGAACGATTTCAACAGAGGTAAGATTCCGTGGTTCACGCCTCCTCCTAAGGATGAAGAAGTAAGAACCGGTGAAGATAAGAAGGCCGGGTTCAAGAGGAAGAGAGCTGAAAGAGAAGAGAAAGCTCTTCAAGAAGAAATGGACGACTACAAAAAGCAAAAACTTGATGATAGTAATGACAGTAATGATAACCAAGAGGAAGAATGGGAGTGAATCAAGAACTAGACAGAAGGTAAGGCCCGATGAACTCCCCTTATATAGTCAAACCTCCAATTAGCCATCCGTCTAATACACTATAATATACAGCATGTCAAAATGAATTATATGGAGATTCTCTTTAGTATTGTTACACAACCCACTATGTTATAATATACATTCATGCATCATCTATCTAGAAAGGTCTTCCAAAGTGCACATTTCCTGGCTTTACGTTCGAACCTGGAGTTGATGGTTTCGAATTGGTTGGCAAATTATCAACGTTATTCAACCCCCAAACCAATCCCGAGAATTTCTTAAATAAGTCGTGATCGAACCCAGTTTGTCTCAAAAGTTCCTTGAAGCACTCCATAATCAAATATGTATGCAATGTTGACGTTAAATGCTGGTTATTCTGGGAATTTGAGTTATTTGTGAAGTATTGACGGATCACTGGCGATATAGGAAGCAAGTGGAGTTCTTCGGCCAAATATTCGATGGATGGCTTTGAGGCTTTAGCGTCATTTGACTTGTTCAAAAGCTGGCTTCCGATGAGCTTCAAGTCTAAGAAATTGGGAAAGAACTTTTCACAGTACCAGTCGAAATCTTCTTTCACCAGGGGTAACAAATCGTTCTTCAATAAGCTGACGAAGTATCCCAAGTCGTAGCCCGCGTGGAAGCTGACCCAGTTGATGTTATCATCCAAAAGCAATCCGCTTTCAAGGATCAACTCTGCAAAGTTGAAATGTGGAATACCTTCTGTCATTGCCAACTGGAAGTTTATTTGAGAGTTCTGAGCCAACATCGACAAGTGCTCTTCGTTGAACATTTCCTGTGAAGCATCATACAAAAAGTTGAATTGCCAAATGATGGAGTTACTGAACTCGTTGTTCTTATTGATCTTTACCACACACAAGGATAATTGGATTAGCTCGAGCAAATCAGCATTGGTTCTTAAGGTCTGGAAGTGGTAGTCTGACTGGGATTTGAATGATCCAACGGGCCTCGAAACTATGCCCGGAATCTCCTGGTGAATGGATATGTACACAGAATTCACCTTATCATTGGCGAATGCTCTCAACAGATGAAACTCGTGCTCTAAATTGGAACTCCACACATCACGTATGATAGGAACTTGGCCGTGAGCTTGGGCCTGTGCTGCTGCTTGTGCTGCTGCCTGAGCTTGTGCCTGAGCCTGTGCCTGTGCCTGAGCTGCTGCTTGTGCTTGCGCGGCTGCTTGAGCTTGAGCTTGAGCTTGTACTTGTGCCTGTACTTGAGTCTGAGGAACATGTGCTTGAAGCTGCTGTAACTGTTGAATAGGATGAACTTGGTTCTGGAACTGTTGAAACTGGCCAGGAGGCCCAGGCTGCGTTTGAACTTGAGACTGTGGTTGAGATTTTTGCTGGATACGAGGAGGCCTTTGCGACTGTATCTGCTGCTGAGACTGCTGCTGAGACTGCTGCTGCTGCTGCTGTTGTTGTTGCTGCTGTTGTTGTTGCTGCTGCTGCTGCTGCTGCTGCATCTGTTGTAAATGCTGAAATTGTTGAATCTGTTGAAGATTAACTCCTTGACTTCCAGGCTGGGAATTAACTGACGACGAGTTACCTCCATTTATAATAGCTAAAAGCGGGTTTATAGACCCAGGGGTGTTGGACCCGGCGATTCCCTGTGTCTGCTGCTGAGGTGGAGCTTGTTGTTGCTGCTGTTGCTGCTGCTGCTGTTGCTGCTGTTGCAGTAATTGTTGATTCAAAATTTGCTGACGTTGTTGTAATTGCTGTTGTTGCAATTGGATTTGCGATATTTGTGGAGACTGCGTACTCCTGTTACCTTGCTGGGGTATCTGGTTCTGTTGCAAGTATTGGATATGAGGCACGTTCATCTTGAGAATCTGATTTACGGCCACTCACCTGGTCTGAGCGTTGAAGTTGAAAAGTTAGTTCGCCAACTTCAGTGCGCACTGAAGAGGGTGTGCGTGCACCGAGCATAGAGTTATTATGGGACCTAGCATATATATAGGCGTGGGAGGCGGATGGAGAGTAGAGTAAGTGAGCTCGTTACATGGATACATTTCTGGTTCAGTCTGCATACTCTCAGAGCTGTTCTCTGAAGTTGGACACATCTCTATTTTGAAGGAAATCGTGATCACCAATCTTACGAGGTTTCACTATGGATTGAATAAGGAAGCCAACGGCCAACAAAAGCGACAACCCAGCAATCACAAGGTAGATGATACCTAGAGAGATATTGCGGCCTCCGAAGATAGAATTCGTGGTGATAACAAGACTTTTTGTACCGTCGTAGATGGAAACAGGATAATTCAGTACGATTTCTACCTCATAAGTTCCAGAACTCAAAGACTCGGTCTTGTTGACTCCGTATAGCTTGTAGAACGAAGACAACCCGGCGGTTCTCATCCAGTTCTGGAGCAACTCCCACTCTTGAAGATCGGGAATGTTGGTTTTGTTGTATCCTTCAGGGAACATTTTATACCAATTTGGAGGAGGAACAATGTCCTCGGGATCATATTTTGTTTTCTTGTACTTGTGGTTCACGTCAGAGGACCAAGATATACCTGTTTGAGATAGCACGTACGTTTCGTTATTCTGACTACTCTTGGCATTAAGAAGGGTCAAATTCGAAAACGAATCGTTGAAGTACGAGTTGGCGATTAAGCCACAAGGATAAACGATTTTCCTGTCTTTTCCCTTTCCCACAAAGTCCAAAGGACCACAGTTGTCATCTATGTCACCGGGTGTTACTGCTATTCCTTTCAATTGTTCAAGATCATAGCTTTCCACGTACTTCCGGTGGTTTTGATGGAAATTGGTAAGGTGATAATATGCGTAGATCGGAGGCTTCAAATCCTTGGGAAGATTGAATTGGATATGGCACGTGTTGATCTCGTCACCAAAATTATCTTTGTGAGATTCTACCTTCCATTTGAACTCTGGATCTTGGTTCTTCTTATTGAAATGGTGTCCAACGTATCCATTGGGTATATCCTTGTACTTGTTTGTAGCCTCACTCGAACAGTGGGTGTAGTCCACGCTCAAATACTCTACTCTGGACACGGTGTGGATGATTCCTATTCCTAGAGGCCCAAAGATCACTGCAATCAAAAATAGAAATGGAATCACGGATTTGGGAGTCATGATTGGCTGCCATGCCTTCAATCTCTGCTGTCTGAATGCAGTGTTTGGAGGCTTTCTGGACTTGTGGATCTTTGACTCGCTGACATTGGGCTCGTCATTATCACTGTCGGACTCAGCCCCTCTACGTCTTCTTAAAAAGTCCATGCTGAAAGATTTTAACGCGAATCGAATTAATGTACAGCACCACAAGTTACTACTGAACTACTAGAAATACATATAGATTAGTATATGCACTATTTACTTCGCTGTTACACCCCTCATTACTTCTTCTTTGGAGCTGGCTTCTTCTCTCCCTTACGCTTTGGCTCGAAAGGCTTGTCTTTAGTTTTATGATCTTTACGAGCCAATTTGGACTCTCTCACTTCCAAATCAATTACAATCCCATTAACTGTGGTTTGTCCTGCACTCAAGGCTTTTCTTTGACCTTCGGCGTTGGAGAAATCAATCAAAGCAATGTTCATGTTTTGCTTGAAGAACTTGATCTCTCCGAAGTTTTTGGTCAAGTGCTCTTTCAAGTCACTTTCCTTGATGTTTTCACATCCACGCACATATATGGGGAACCAGTCTTCCTTTCTATACTTACCGTTAGGTAACACCAGTGGTTGTGGTTTCTTCGGTGCTGGCTTTGCAACTGGCACTGGAGACGTTTTGGCTGGAGCTGGGGGAGTTTTATCCTTCGCAGTAGCAGCCAATGCAGCCCAGGATTTGGGAGCTGATGGTGTAGCAGGCACTGATTTTTCGTCTATTTTAGGTGTTTCGTTGAGCTCGGGCGTCAATTGTTTTTCTTGAGATCCCTTTGGTTCTTGTTCAGATTTTGGTTCGGGTTCTTGTTTCTTGACGTCACTGACCTCCTTTTCCTTTGATTCCTTGGACTCTTTAGGAGACTCTGGTGATTCCTTGACCTCTTCAGCCTGCTTGGTGTCGGCGGCGTCTTTGGCCCTGTCCTTGGCATCTTCTCCTGAATCCTTGGTCTCGGCGACCGGTTCAATCTCAGCTGATCCGTCATGTCCATTTCTCACAGACTCTGAGATTTGATCGTGTTTGAAATCATAGTCCACGAACCTTAAGATGTCATTGGCAATATCCCAGGTGGACTCGTTAACACCAGACACCAAGAGAAACGTTTGGTTGAATTGGGTGTACTCAGACCCATTTTTGGACCATTCTCCGGTGACTACAATCAAAATGCTATTATTCAAACTCAATTGTATTTCAACATTGGTAACAATGATTTTGTTCTTGACCTGCTTGGCCTGTAACTGTTCGTAGAACGACTGGATGGCCTTTATGGAGGTGGCTTGGCTCACTGCTTTCGAAACGGATGGGATATCTCCGTGGCTCACAGAAGCTTCATTGGTATAGAACTTAAATAAGTTCTGTGGTTGCTTGTCATAGGTTTTATAATAAGACTCGATGAAAAGCCACCCAATAGAACTGGCGGTTTCCAATGTCGTTTTCAAAGATGCATTCTCTAATTTGCCACTAGTTTCTGTTTCAGCACTCACTGACATTGACAATAATATGTGGTGGTAGGTGAAGTTACGTGAGATCACTCGCAATTTCTAAAAATTTTCACATTCGCTCGCACACGCAGTCGCCCCGGGCCACCGACGCTAGTGCCAGACCTGGTGCTAGGCTGGGTGGCGGCCTACCACGGCAGTACTTGAATAACACCTTTTGGCAACGGATCTACTGGCACCCATTTAAGTACGTAATTAAGGCTATATACCACATCTAAACTATGTATGATTCAGCCAGGATCACTATTCACATTATGTCTTACAAAATGATTCCATACCTTGGTGAAATACCTTTTGTGGCCATTACTGACACTCCCTCAACAATTCCTCTAAAATCTTGTTTTCGGTTTCGGTCTTATTGCTTGCATTATTCAAGTTTTTGATCCCCATTCTTCTAAGAACTTCGATGGTTTTGTCTCTGGGGAATCCCATGTTTTCGAATTGAACCACCAAGTCGTTATCAATTCCATATAATGCAGAATCACTCAATTCCTTTTGACCATCTTCAACATCACTGGCGTAGATCTTGGTCCAGTATGCAGCGGTGTCGTTGAATCCCTTTATGTCGCTGAGGTAATGCTTTGCCACCTCGGCGTCTTGAGGATCATTGGGTTCGGGTGATTGTAGTAAAGATTGTAATGAAATTAACGAAGACTTCAATGTCAAGATGGGCGACCATGCATCTTTGAGAATATCCAAGCAAATAGCCCCTGTTACCGACGAGATGTTGGGATGGTAAATCTTGGTGATGAATTTCATTTGTGGAGGTTTAAACGGATATTCACTGGGTACCACAATATCAACCAAGAAGTTGCCTCCTTCATAAGGAGTGCCTGGAGGGCCTTTAAAAGCTCCAGTCAACCTCGTCAAATCATTCTCGTTGTTGAGTTTCAAGCTGGTGCCTGAATGCAAGTCTTGCTTACACTCATCTAATTCTTTTGCAATTCTTTTTACTCTTGACATAATGGTCAATTTTGCGAATTTTAGATTTTGATTTTTTAAATTGTTAGATATCGTCTGACAGTTACGTTACGGTGAGACTATTTGAAAAATTATAAAAAATATACACTAGGAATTTTCGACGTATTTTGGAGGAGGAAGTTGGACACGAGACGTAAGCAAGGTCGCTGGGGTAGAAGTGTGCTTGCTAATTGAATAAAAATGCCGACACATTATATTCTCTACATGCGGTCACGTGCTACACTCAACCTTCACAAATACAATTAAATCTTATATTCTACATGTCTAATTTACACTATGCATTGTTGATGTTATTCAACAATGAATCAAAAATCAATCTGATCTCTGGGGCACTATTCTTGATGAACGGCATCTCGAAAAGATTGTAGTTTTCGTTCTTAATCAACTCTGTGAGCAAGATGCTCAATCCCCATTGGTGTGGCTTGTGAACAATGTGTCTCTCCACAACAACCCTGATGATGACTTCCTGGACGACGGACTTGGTCTCTCCATTATTCCAATTGGTTTTGACGTTGAAGAAATGCAAAAAGATACCTACCACCCAGTGCGTATGAGTATTAGGGTACCTCAATTGGTTTGCCAAAGCATTCAACAAATGGTACTTGAATTCCAAAGACCCTATATTCAACAAGTCATACAAGATGGTCACATGTGAGTCCTTACTGTTGAATACCAAGTCGTTTTGCTTTTCTTCGCAGTATGATAATGTCACGTATAATACCAATGAATTGATGAGTCCAACGTTATAATTGACCTTATCGAATTCAAACTCCTTGGTTGGCTTTGGCTTGTTGAGCTTTAACGCATTATAGATATTCTTGACCAATCCGGGTCCTGGAATTCTCAAGTAATTATCGAGAGGTCTTTTGATTCCATTCTTGACTAGATCGTCTCCGGGTTGATAGCTGATTGTAGGAGCCAACTTGATCTCCTCAATCCTTTCCACCTTCAAGCCTGGCTTGAATGGTGTCTCCAAATTGACATTCTTAGGTACAGCACTCAAAACAATGTTTCTCAATTGGATGTAATTCGGAGGAATTGCAATCACCAACTGGATGTAGTTTTCACTCAAAAACTCCGGGTAATCGTGATACAATCCCACAAAGATTCTATTGATGGCTTTGAAAATGACTCCAATAACATCATGATTGACCCCCTCATCCAATGAATAGATGGACTCAAATCTCAACAAAGAGGTCAAGATTTTCACCAATAATGGGTGCCCAGAATTGTCAGGTAGCTCCAATAATTTTGGTAAGAACATTCTATGAGATATCAAAGAAACCCAGGCGAATGTGAAACCAGGGAAGATGATTGGTTGTAAGGAGTTAAATATCTCACCGATTAAATTGAAGAACTGTGCATCCATATGTGAGGTTGCTTCGGAATCCAAAATAGAAGCGTCACTCCAGAAGCACAACAACGATGAGAACAACTTGAAATAGGCTCTTTCACTCCATTGCACATTGGGAGACTCGTGGTCATTTGTGAAGGATACAAGGATAACTCCCATGATATTCTTGAGGTAGTTCATAGCATCCTCTACATGATCCTTATCAAAACGAATAATGATTTGAACAATTAAAGAAGCTAACGCATCAACTGCCAAGAATGTGTCTCTTTGGGTTCTTCCTCTGATCTCGTGCTCGGTTGTGAATGAGAGGACCGAGGTCTCAATTGCTGCCTTGAAGAACATACTGAAAGACTCAGGATCTGTCAAAACTTCATTTTCGAACAATCCCTTGATGAAGGCGGTCTTCAAATCTTCATTAGCATCATTATGTGTTAAAAGCTTGTACCACTCTGTGAAAACATATCCTAGCTGACCATACATATGGTCGTTCACCGAGACGGTTGCCTCGTCTAATGTTTTGAAGAGTTCTTCGCGTGCTTTAATTGCTTCCGCATGTCCTTCAGTGTCTTCGTCTCCCACGAACTTGGATAAACTATCCAAAGTCAAAGCAAACTCAGATCTCGATGCAATAGGTAATGGGTCTTGACCACCAAATACTTTGTTCAATAAACGAGATGCAAACAATACCATGAAGGGACTCTTGGTCTCGTTGATCAAATTGCTTATGGAAGTATCCAATTTGGTAGGTTGTACCAATTGTACTTTCAATAAAGAGTACATTACAGGAACATTCCATTTCCTCTGGTCAGGTGAATGTACTAACCACCAAGTAACGTCTTTAGCGGTTGATGGAGAATACTCACAAAGTTTGTCTAAAATCACCACATAAATTTCATTGCTGATTGGATTTTCATGCAGGTGAGTGAACAAACAATTCACAGCGTATTGAGCAGCTTTCAACAAAAGCTCGGGGAACTTCAAAGCGTTGGCTTGTGCAATCGCCAAAACGTTGCCAATACACTGCATGATCAAATGGTCTTGTGGAACCAAAGACAAGGAAGTGACTTCGAGTCCCCCAATGCTTTGTACTGCTTTTTCGCAGTTTTGAGTGATGGTAACAAACAAGTGTTCCACCACAGCGCCTTCATCAGGTTGGACACTTTGCGGTGGAATTGCTTGCAGAGTGGGCTGCTGAGAGATTTGCTGAGGAGCTTGGGGTGGAATTTGTGGGGGTGCTTGCTGGAGAGGTAACCCAGGAGCAGGGGTCTGAGTACCTGCATCGGGACGGGACACTTGAGTTCCGAAACTCTCATAAATTGCCAATTGTTGAGGAGTGAGACCTTCAGAGTGCAATCCCAATGGGGGCTGTAAGTTCAAGGCATATGAACTTGCCCCTTTTTCAACGAAAGGCCCTTTGGTTTGCTCTCTGTCCAAAACACTCGCTTTCATTTTCTCTTCAATGAGTTCGATGATATTTCCCGCAGCGATCTTGTTGATAATATCAACACACAAGATCACATTTGACTGGATGGCAGAATTCAAGTCGACCAATGGAATCTCATTTGGATTGAGTTGATGCGACAACAATTGAACCATGAAAGCCTCGATAGTTTCAACAAGGATCTTACGTCCACTGGATCCAATAATACTTTGAGCCAATCTCAACGCCAAAGTTTGGTAGCTCTTACGGAACTTGGAAACGTCTCCTTCATAA
This sequence comes from Yamadazyma siamensis, assembly GCA_030581535.1. Classification (NCBI taxonomy): domain Eukaryota; kingdom Fungi; phylum Ascomycota; class Pichiomycetes; order Serinales; family Debaryomycetaceae; genus Yamadazyma; species Yamadazyma siamensis. The sequence goes on along the minus strand of JAKTTO010000052.1, from coordinate 10,568 downwards.
GCGAAGTCTTTCTTGATCAAGACGTCAGTGGTCGTGATAACCGATTCTGTAGTCTTAGTCAAGATTGGAATGGCACATTCACGAACGGCACGAGACAATGATGCCTGGAATGCCCTTCTGAGATTAGGATTGGTAGTGAAGATAGTGTTTCCAGCCAACGTCGAAAACGAGGTGTCTAAGCCATTTCCGACTCCTTGAGGTTGAGCTAAGGGCAATCCTTGAGGAGGGATTCCTGGAATTCCAAGATCCTCTCTTTGTAATGCACCTCCAGTTTGTTGTTGTTGCTGTTGTTGTTGGAGTTGAAGCAATTGTTGTTGTTGCAATAACTGCTGTTGAGTCAATTGGGATTGTTGGTATTGGGATGGAGGTACCGGTGGCCCATCAACATTCAATCTACCAAACTCACTGGCGATAGCAGTGGCATTAGGTTGGATTCCGAACAACGAAGCCAATGCTGTGGGGTTAGGATTGTGGTTCCTAATGATATTGGATGGAGTGATATCAGAAATTTTCTTGTTGAAAGAATTCAACAACACTTCAATTTCGAACTTCATGTTCAATTTCAAATCAGCACACACATAAAGCTCTACCAAAACCTGAAGGATACCTAAGAGCCAAGGACTTGGAAGATTGAAAATCTTTGAAGTCTTAGCTTGATCCAAGATCTTACACACGAATGGAATCACTTGAGGTAAAGAATTGAAATCATATGCCTCTACCAACAAGTATTTCAATCCTATATGTGTTCTCTTCAACGGCTTATCAGACGCCAATGTGATCTGTCCTAACCAGGCTCCCAAATTCTTTAAGTGATTTCTTTCAACGGGAGTATCTCTGCCATGCTTGATGGATTGATTCACCTCTTTCAAGGTTACCGTGAGAACGTATTCATAGAAGATCGGATTACCAAATTTCTTGACAAACTCACAGTACAATTTGTGGTAATTAGGTTCGGACTTAGCCCTGTCACCAACAAGATAATCTGCGAACCAAAGGAAGTAATTTTCAGTGAGAACATCAGCCACCTCAGGGATTTTGGTTTCCAAATTGTCTTCTGTCAAATTGTTAAGGAGGAATAACATTTTATCACTGACTTGTTCGTTTGGTGCTTCTTGTTGAGCAGTTCCGATTATGTGATCTGTTATGGTAATGGAGTTGTATTTGAAACCAGAGTCATCATCAGAGGACTTGCTTTCTGATGGCCGGCCGGCTCCACTATTTCCTTCAGAAGCTTTGGCACCGTCTTCACACGGAATTCCAACAGAGGCATCTTTAACTATCTGGTACATTTTTGCATGTGCAGATAAAGAGTTGCATTCCAATAACTTCTTACAATAGTTTGGGTATTCATGCAATCTGGACTTGAAGTTGTACAAAGCTTGCACTGCAAATTTGAACAAGTGTGAGTCTTGAGGCTGATTGCAGGACTCCCAGATGAAATTCAAAGCTACCGTCAAGGTTGTTCCTTGGATTATGTCTCTTTGTAATAAAGCACCAAACAACAAAGAAGTAGATGCCAATGCGGACAATGGATACTCCAGGAAGAATCTATACTCGTCCAACAATGAATGGATCATACAAGCAAAGATATCTTGATCGTGGGGCACGTCACTATTTTTGAATTTGAGCAACATGTCAACGATTTCCGGGATTTCCAACTCCTTGTTATACATCTTTGAATAGTAGCCTTTCATTTCTTGTTCGATTTGCTCGGGGAACACGTTGGAGACTTTGTCGTTCTCCAATATGGCTTCATCGTGACCAAAACCAAAATTAATAAGACGAGGGTATGTAGTAAGCAACTGTAACTGAAGAGCCTTGAGCTTCTCTCCATTCATAGGGCTGGTATTCTTCGAAAGGATTCCCAACAAATGGTGCACGGTTGCTACTCCCAACACTTTATTTTTGGTCACTAAAGTTGTGTCTTCAGAAGATTTCACTTCCAAGATTTCTAAAAGTGCCTGAGCAACAATTGCACTCTTATCATTTTCACTCAACATTGATTCTAAAAGGGGTCTATATCTGTACCCCAAAACAGAAGCACATATAGCCATATTCAAGACTCCGACAAGGTTCTGGTCGTAGAATTTCGAGAGCAAAGTATCGAATAAATTGAGTCCCAACAATGGTTGTGCAATTTTCAAAATTGACTCTGTGGTTTTTCTGGCATTATAGTAGTTGAAAAGCCTGTTCATCAAAGCAGGCTGTCCCCTTTCATTGTATTTTTCGATGATATTATTCAAGAATTTGCTGTCATTGTCAATCAAGGAATCAAAGAGAGTTGTCAAGATACCTTCAACAACGGGGATTTCTTCACCAGCTAAGGCAATGCAAGCACAAACCAAATATTCAGGGAACGTGTGGCAGTGGTGATCGAAAAACTTGGAGATTTCAAACTCTGGCAGTTTCTCGTTTCTTGATAAGTTTTTCTTCAGGTTTGAAATGAGATTCATGGTCCGCAATTCTAGGCGGCCGATATTGATGAATGCGATGGGGTTTCTCTTACCCAATTGGGCTTCGATTGGAGTTTCCAAATCATCGAAGCATTTGGTCAAATATGGAGAAGCAGAGATGTCGTAGGCCCCTTGCTTAGGGTCTAAGGACAAACATGCATGGAGTAACGCAACACTGAAATGCCAGTCGATACTTAAAGCCAAATCCAAAAGACCTGGTTTGAAATCCACAGCGCAAATGAACTGGTTAAGATTTATGCCCGTAGGAGTGATATTGCCTGAAGACGAAGACAAAAATTCTTGGACTTTGGAGAACACCAATAACCAATCGATGTTAATACCCTGTTGAGAGTCCACGGATTTGAATGCAGATTGTAAGCTGGTTCCACGAGCAGTTGATTCGGGAAATGAGTTTGCATTGGTCAAGGATTTCAATGGCTGTGTGGGGATTTTTTGGCATCCAGGTATTATTGTTTCTGTGAGTAACAAAGATATGGACAGCTCGAGATCTTTCTGTTCTGATTTCAACAATCCCGTCAAGAAACTGGAGGCGTTGATGCCGTTGAGATCTCTTATCTCTGATAATTTTTCTTTGAAAGACATGGTTGGTGGGAAGGATATCAAAAGTGGTATTTCAACAGGAAGTTTATCTTGATATACTGTGACAAGAGCGTTGTATAATGCGAGTCTGTTTGTAAGCGGAATCCGACTATTCAAAAGGGTGGCGTCGAAAAAAGCAGCGTGATCGAAACCGGGCGTGAGGAGTTCCAGAGTTGTAACAGCTCTTCTGATGTGTTTTGAGAATTCCGATAAAACAGATGAATCTATGTCTTTAACAAATTCACCAATCAAATATAAAGCTCCACTGGGATTGACTTCGAATCTGTCGATGAACGATGTAACACTGGTAACGGTGAAGATACTCTTGAAAGGGAATTGGAAATCTTTGATGTTTTTAAACTCAAGTAGAATCTGGTCTAACTCGGTCTTGAATAAGATTTCAAAAGGTTGTAAAGGATCTGGCTTTTTGGGATCAGAATACGAAAATCTTACTAAGGCGAATAACTTGAGACGGTAATGATAGATGGTTGTCTCTGAACTTCTTGCAGTGATGAATTGAACTTCGTCTTTGTAAGCTTCGAAATTGTCTTTGGTGACTGTTGTTGCAAGAATGAATAGTCTATTGGTGATACTGTTTTCGAGTTCTGATTCTATGCCCGCAGGGCTTTTCAAATTAAATTTATCGAAAAACACGGTTAAAGCTGAATCAAAGATACAAGGGTATGACTTTTGAAATGGTGATCAAAGATTGATTTTGCTTTCGATCGATTTCGATTCTATAGTTAATAGCTTGAGTGAACAATTGGTGATTGACTCGCAGAAAATTTTGTAGGGCGCGAGTTACCCGGACACAAACAGAATAGAGGTTTATGCTGGAGAAATGGGGCCTTGGGATGTTGATTTCGAGTGCACAAGGGTCAATGTTGGGATAGAATGTATCTGGCGGGGTGCTGGTATGTGGTTGATAAAATTCAGAGTAGTGGTGTGTCATTCGAGGGAAAAGATATATAGTTAAATGAGTAGTGTGAGTCGCGTGTGATTCAATATGATCCTATATGATCCTATATGATCCTAAATAGTGTCCTGAATTCGACAGTTACATCATGTCGAGTGGTTTCTGGCTTAGAGTTGCATGGAGTGTTCCACGATCGGAGGTGTTTTTCAGTGGTCTGTGGCGTCTCTAGTATCCTATGCTATCTTGAGTGCGCTTGGTTTCGTGGAATCTATATATCCTTTATACCGGACTACTCGATCACCATTGCGATCTCCCGTTTCAAGTCCTCATCATCGAGCTTGTCCATGCACCTAATCAAGAGCTCTTTCATCTTGTTCTGCTTGGAAGCGTCGTTGGTGAAGATAGGCACTTTCAAAAAGTCGAATTTCGAATTGCCGGAATTCGAGGACTCGATGGTCACTTGCGAGTAGATCGAGTCGAGATCCGTTTCTGTGGTGCCTGTTCTCTTTGAGAAGATCAGGTTCGCGGAGTGTGGGAGGGAGTAGTTGGAGATATTCAAGTTCTTGAACTTGGCTATCATGGAGGACTGGGTTCTCTTGTGGGTTTTCATGGGCTTATTGACAGGAGACGACTCCTTTGTGAAAAGTTTGGGGTCCATACCCATCAAGGTTTCACCAAAGAACCCGTTAATGTCTTTGAGAACCAGTCCCCATTTGCATTCGTAGAGAAGGTGCTGATACACCACTTCTTCGTCTTCCTCTGCCAATGTCATCAAGATCGGCTTGTTGAACAACAAGAGGCCGATGGAGATCTTGAACATGCCGATTTTCCATCCTTGGATCAAACAAAAGTCGATTATGCGGTTGATAATGGAATAATCGGGAGTGTGACACGACATGAAAGAGAGCCACCACTGGAAGAGAAACACCTTCATGTCAGAGATCTTGCACAAGTGGTTACACAACTCGGAGTCCAACGTGGACAAAATCTCACTGAACTCATGATACCATTTATTCAAAGTGGACGACATCAAGTCTTGGGTGAAAATGTCGTGCAACTCGATCTCTGACTCCATGATGGTGATCAAAGCGTGGAAGGTCAACTCGGGGTCCTGAAACTGAAAGTACAAGGTTCCCACGAGGAATAAAAGACCCTGGCAGTAGCCCAATTCCACGTCGTAGTTGGCATATACATTCAATACCACCTCCAATTCCTTGATGTGACGAGAGTCCTTGAAGAAGTCCATGGTGGGAAAAGTTCTACTCAAGTCCTTGTTGATCTGGTCCGAGGTTTCGGAGTTGTACGAGTGCTGGAAGTTGGTGTACACCAACCGTGAGGTCTCGGGAATTTGGTTGTTGTAGTTGATGAGAAACAACTTCTTCCATACGGCGCCACGAACTGCAAACGGAACGCCTTGCTCCAAGAAGAGCATCTGTGTGTAGTGGGGCAAGGTGTTGATGGCTCGGGAGGGATCGTGGAAGAAGAACGACCAGTAGCTTTTGTCCAAATTAGAAATGAGCTTTGAGTCCTCAATGAACTGGACACAACATGAATTCTGTTTACAAACAGGACCCAGACACGTGGGACACGAGGTGAACTCATCTTTGTGGGCTTGGTACTCCCCGAAAACGTCTTCGATCTCGATGGAGGCAGAAGCGTCGTTGCAAACCGGCAACGTCAAGTTGTACTCGATCTTGAGTTCGAGGTTTTTGAGGGAAATGGAAACGTCCTTGTTGTTGGAGGCAAGCGAGTCTTCGAACTCGAGAAGATATTCGAGCATTGTCTAAGGAGTGAATATGGGTATATGGGTATAAGGAGCGACTAAAGGAGTGACAAAATGAGTGACAAAAGGAGGAAAGTAATGCTCACGTGGTTATGTTCTGGTATAATGAGGGTATAGCTGGTTAGCTGGAAGTTAAGCTAAGTTGCAGTGTGAGCTGAGCTGAGTGAGCCGGGCTGGTGTATGAAGCTAGTGCTAACGTAAGGAGTGGACGGACGTGCCGAAGTGTAAGGAGTGACAGATGTGAATGGAGTGTTTGTATCACCACGAAATGCGCGTGAAACGTCAACCCGTCGTGCGCGGCCCATAAAGTATATGATGCAAATGCAAAGCTTCGCACTGCTCCAGCAATGGTGTACTACTTTACGGCCAAAACCTCGGACGAAGTGGCCGAGTATGAGCACTCTATATACATGGGAAGGGACAAGGTGGAGAATGACCCTCTCATTAAACACTCGCACCCCAAAAACCTCTGGTTCCACGTCGACAAGGTGAGTTCTGCTCACCTATATCTCGAGTTGAGTGAAGATGAAAAACTCCAGCCTTTTAAATCTGTAAACGTTTCTAGTGACCTCTTGGACCAGATTGGCCAACTCACAAAGAACAACAGCATCAAGGGGAACAAAATGAGCACCGTGACCATAATTTACACGCCTGTAGACAATCTTCGAACCGACGGGTCCATGGATATTGGAACCGTTACCTTTCAAAATCCTCAATTGGTGAAAAGATTCACCGTTGGCAAGAAAGACAATGTGATCTTGAATAAACTTAACAAGACCAAAAGGGAGATTTCCACCGACGCCTTCATCGAACAGGAAAGGAAACTGGTGGTGGAGTTCGAAAGACGCAAGAAAGAGCAAAAGAGAATGTTACAGAACCAGGAAAAGGAATTGGCCAAGCAGTATCAGGAACAGAAACAGAGAAACAAGGACCCGTACGCAGACTTGTTTGACGAGCAGAATATGTACACCAACGACACGGTTCCTGAGAATTATGAGGACGATTTTATGTAGTTATTTATTATGGAGTATATGTTAAATCTGATCATGATAATGTTTATTGGATGCGATTTAATCAAGCTTGAAAGGTAACTTTCCGGAACTCTTTTGGTCTTCCCATCTTTCAACCCACTCGAGAGGACATAATGAGGTGTAAGTCTTCCAGAAGATTTTACATGGCTCGAAATCTTCACCTTTAACAGCGACACATTTTTGGTAATCCACCCAGTTTTGTGCACAGTTTTTCGATTGGTTCTGGTTAGGGAACCTGGGATCGAATTGTGGGGTTTCAAATTTGAAGTTTTCTGGGTCGAATGCCATGTTCAATAGATGTAGTTTATGATTTTTTTATCTTACGATGTGTGAGCGCGAACGAGCCCGATTCTATTGGACGAAATTTGGGGTTGGACACACGCCCCTTCACGTGAGATGCGCGTGACGAGGCACGTGAGCAGGACAGCGTCCTCCACGTGACCACTACTCGTTCGCGTGCTTACCTAAGCAAATGTCATCGAGCTGCTTAGCCGGGGCGCATGCTAAGGTGGGGGAATAACGTGGGTGTGAGTATGTGGGTGAGTTTGTGGGTTGAGTTTGTGGGTGATTTGTGCTTTCAGTATGTGGAGCAGCGTGACGTGGCACATACAACTCAGATCAAGCAACATGTATTGGTGTCAACACGTAGACCCTATGGGCGTCTTCAACTCACAGTTCTTCAGCCAAAATAAGAATATTTTCGGGCCATTGATTTTCCGCGATTCGCACTACCCCGACAATTCAATAGCCGTAAAAACTAAGCTCCATCCAAACTTTTCCTCTCAATTGCTACCTGAGAATGTCCGAAGCAGAAAACCACCCAGGCAAGAGAATCTGTCAGATTGTCAAATTGAAGCCCGAGTACTTGGAAGAATACAAACAGTGCCACAAAAAAATCTGGGAACCTGTTGCTGAAAATCTCAAAAAGTACCATATTGAAGATTACTCAATCCACTATTCCCCGGATTTTGACTTACTAATCGCCACATTCAAGTACACTGGGGACGACTGGGAGAAAGATAGTGCTGCCAGTGCCAATGATGAGGGAAATTTCGAGTGGTGGAAAATGACCGACAAGATGCAAACTTCATTGATTGAAGGCAGTACCGGTTCCAGAGACGAAAAGGGGTGGTGGGTCAACTTGGAGGAAGTATTTAGGTTTGATCATTAGAATAGCGAATATTGAACTTTGCGCCGATCGGCTCATCATTACATAGCTGAATTCCGACCTGGAATACACGTATATTTTGCACTCCACTGACCGACTTTCAACTCTACAGATGTAGTGGAGGGTTTCTGCATCTGTAGATCGTGCCCCACTTGGCCTGGATCCAAACAATTGGCCGTTGGTGTTGCGGAAAAGTCGTTTGCATTTCCTGTCCCCACTCAATAAATCTCGCCAACAAATAATACCGGATCGGTATTTTGGACTTGGTTCTGCAGAAACGCCAAATCCGGGGCCCTCGGCGAGAAGACACTATTTTGTGCTAATGGCAGCGACAATGGTTCCAGCCAATGCCATGGTCATACACTAGACTTCACACTGGAGCCAAGACTGCCATTGTAAAGTATACCATTGAAGCAACTTCTCCGGGAAAAAGCTTGACCCTTGGTCAAAACCCCAGCTTTTGTGGGTGGTAGAGGGGCAGATGCATAAGGTTACCCCTCTCCCAATTTGGCAACTTTTCCATTCGCACTTAACAGTAAAAATCCTTGGTACCGAATATAAATAGTGGGGCTACCCCATGTCCTAGAATATTTCAAATATTACAATGGCAGACATTGACGTTGAAAAGACTCTTAAGGAGTTGACAATTCATGAAAAAATCGGCTTAATTGCTGGAATTGATTTCTGGCACACCTTCCCCGTTGAAAGATTAAAGATCCCCAGTTTAAGAGTTAGTGACGGTCCAAATGGTACTAGAGGTACCAAATTCTTTAATGGAGTTCCTGCTGCTTGTTTCCCATGTGGAACCGGTTTGGCTGCTACTTTCAACAAGGACTTACTTCAAGATGCCGGTAACTTGATGGGTGTGGAAGCTAAACACAAAGGTGCCCACGTTATTTTGGGTCCTACTACAAACATGCAAAGAGGACCTTTGGGAGGTAGAGGTTTCGAATCCTTCTCTGAAGACCCATACTTGGCTGGTATTGCCTCTGCTCAAATTGTTAAAGGTATCCAAGACCAAGATATTGCTGCTACCATCAAACATTTTGTTGGTAACGATTTAGAAGATGAAAGACAATCTTCTGACTCCATCATCACCGAAAGAGCCTTGAGAGAAATCTACTTGGAGCCTTTCAGATTGGCTGTCAAGTACGCCAAACCTCTTTGTTTCATGACTGCTTACAATAAAGTCAACGGTGAACACGTTTCTCAAAGTAAAAAGATTTTACAGGATACTTTACGTGAAGAGTGGGGCTGGCAAGGTTTGATCATGTCTGATTGGTTCGGTACTTACTCCGACAAAACTTCCATCGAGAATGGTTTGGATCTTGAAATGCCAGGTCCAACTGTTCACAGAACCGTGGCTGCTGTTAAGCACCAAATTGATTCCAGAGAATTGAATATTCTTGATTTGGATGCCAGAGTCAGAAATGTCTTGAACTTGATCAAATACGCTGCCAAGAGTGGTGTCCCAGAAAACGCTCCTGAAGACACAAAAAACAACACCAAGGAAACCTCTGCTTTATTGAGAAAGATTGCTGCTGAATCTATTGTTTTATTGAAGAACGAAGATCAAGTCTTACCATTGAAGAAAGATGACAAGGTTGCCGTCATTGGTCCAAATGCCAAATACGCTGCTTACTGTGGAGGAGGATCTGCTGCTTTGAGACCTTACTACACCACCACTCCTTTCGATTCTATCGCTGCTAAGTTAACCAATCCTCCTGAATACACTGTTGGTGCTTATGCTCACAAATCTGCCCCAAGTTTGGCCACACAATTGAAGAATCCCGTAACCGGTGAAGTCGGATACAATTTGAAATTCTACAAAAAGCCTGTGGAAGCTAAAGATGATAGAGAACAATTCGATGAAATGAATATCGACACTTCTTTTATTTTCTTCGTTGATTACAAAAACGATAAGATCGACAGTGACTTATATTACGTTGATATCACTGGTGACTTCTATGCTGATGAAACTGCCGATTACGAATTTGGTTTGACCGTCCAAGGTACTGCTTTATTGTACGTTGACGACAAATTGGTTGTTGATAACAAAACCAAACAAGAAAAGGGAGAAGCTTTCTTCAACATGGGTTCTACCGAAATCACAAACAGAACCAGATTGGAAGGCGGTAAAACTTATAAGATCAGAGTCGAATTTGGATCTGCTCCAACCTTCACTGCTAGTACTTCCGACCAAGTCGAATTTGGTGGTGGAGGAGGTCTCTTCTTCGGATGTGCCAAGGTCATTGATGCCGATAAAGAAATCGCCAAGGCTGCTGAACTCGCCAAGTCTGTCGATAAGGTTGTGTTGTCCATTGGTCTTAACCAAGAATGGGAAAGTGAAGGTTATGACAGAAAGAATATGGAGTTGCCTTTAAGAACCAACGATTTGGTAAGAGCGGTTTTGAAGGCCAACCCCAACACTGTCATTGTTAACCAATCCGGTACTCCTGTTGAAATGCCCTGGTTGAAAGACGCAAAAGCTTTGGTTCAAGCTTGGTATGGAGGTAACGAAGGTGGTAACGGTATTGCCGATGTCTTGTTCGGTGACCACAACCCAAGTGGTAAGCTTTCCTTGAGTTTCCCCTTCTTGAACGTGGATAACCCAGCT
>JAKTTO010000051.1:0-30167 GCA_030581535.1 Yamadazyma siamensis | reverse complement strand
AGTATGAGTATGAGTATGAGTATGAGTATGAGTATGAGTATGAGTATGAGTATGAGTATGAGTATGAGTATGAGTATGAGTATGAGTATGAGTATGAGTATGAGTACACTTTCTACACTTTCACTTCCCACAATTCCCTCTTGCATTCTACATTTCCCTCTGGTCATTCTACATTTCTACATCTAATCCATGAAGTGGCGGTCCCCGTCCAAATCTTGTAATCTCTTGGCTGCCTGTTCGGCCGTAATGTCTCTTTGAGCTTCTCCCAACATCTCGAATCCAACACAGAACTTCTTGACGGTGGCAGATCTCAATAATGGAGGGTAGAAGTGCATGTGGAACCACGAGTTGTTGATTTCTTCTTCACTTCCTTTGAAAGGAGCTTGGTGGATCCCCATGGAGTATGGGAAAAAGGTGTTAAATAAATTATCGTACTTTGTGGTCAAGATCTTCAACACCGACGCCAAATCCTGTTTATGCTTATCATTGAAATCAGAAACCGATCTCAAATGGGTTCTGGCAATCACCAACGTCTCAAAGGGCCACAACGCCCAGTATGGAACAACAACAATGAACGAGTCGTTGTAGGTGACGATTCTCTCCTTTTCTTTCAACTCCAATTCCACATAATCTCCCAACATGTGCGAGTGATTATGAGAATGGTATTGACCCATGTTATCAAGCTCGGTTTGAACCTCGGTAGGAACCACATCCAAACACCAGGCCTGGCCATGAGGGTGAGGATTCGAGCATCCCATGGCTGCACCTTTGTTTTCAAAAATTTGTAAGTATTTGTAAGGAGCAGTTCCTGATAAGCTATCGTTCTTCAAGTTCAAGTACAATTGTTGCCACAAGTCCACGACCTTGGTGATACTTGGCACGTCCATCAATGGCAAACTGAGGGCGTGGTTGGGTGAGAAACATAGCACGAAACACTTTCCTTTGACACCTTGAGTCTTCATCAATTTCGATTTCAAACTGGTGGAATCTTCTTCGGTTTCATTGTAATCTGGTTGATCCAATTTAACAGCCGGGTAGTCATTGAGGAAGTAATATGTTCCTTCGTACTTGGGGTTTGAGTCCCCGGTAGCCCTGATGTTTCCAGGACACAAATAGCATTTCTCATCATATTCTTGCAACTTTGTCTTCTTAGCTTCTTCTCTAGCACCTTGCCAAGGTCTTTTTGATCTATGAGGCGAACACAAAATCCAGGAGTCGGTCAAAGGGTTGTGACGACGGTGAGAATGGTCGGTGAAATCAAAGGGTCTATTAGCGCTTACGACGTTATCAATTTCCTGTACTGTCATTGTAGATGTTAAACTCGTGTGTGATTTACTATTGTTATCGGGAGTGGGAGGATTCACGAGTAAGTTTCTTAATTCACTTTTCATTTTTTGGGGGCACAGTCCAGGTATTTATATAGTGAGTTATCTAATGTACAAGAATGAATGAGTTACTCCGAAACTGGATATTATTCCACTGGATGGCACGCTATTTTTCTTTTTATGAGCAAACGGAAAGTTTTTCAAACAAATAAGTGAGCATTCGCGACATTTATTTTTTATTAAATCTTCTCTATTTTGTAGGTTGGCTACCTTTCATTTGAGCATTGACTGGTTTTTCTTGGGTGCGCCCCTAGGCTTGATACGAGAGAATCTTTGATTTTCCTGCGAGTCAGTTGATTTTATTTGTCAGGTGACAGAATTATGTCGTACAACCGTAATGAATGTCGTGTCAGTTTAAAACCACACATCTTGGTGTAAAAGACGAACCAAAAACTCCCACCATACCTGCCAGCTCCAAATAGCAAGTAATTTCTGGGCACGTTCTGAACAGAATCAGGGGACACTAAGAATATCACCGCCTAACCTGCAAAAATGTATATTACTGACATTTCGGAATAATCTGCACGGTAAAACCCAATCAGGAAATATTATTTTTATTTTCCGCCGAGTGATGATTTCTGGTGCTAGAAACACTGCAACGTTGCAGTTCACATTCAAATCATCCTTTACGTCTTCTAGTGCGCGATAATCTCATACATTTTTAACTACACCGTTCAAATGATTACCAATACACACTCAACGCCGTCCAGAAATGTGTTGATAACAGGAGGAGCCGGGTTCATAGGTCTGAATCTACTCCCTCAACTCATAAACAAGTACCCAAACTACACATTTGTGTGCATAGATAAATTGAATTATGCTTCCAACAATTTCATCGCATCTTTCGAGGCCAGTAACTTCAAGTTCATAAACCTCGATTTGACGCTAACAAGCCAAGTGCACGAGGTTCTTGAGTCACACAAAATCACCGATATCCTTAATCTTGCGGCTGAGTCGTCGGTGGATCGGTCGTTCGAAAATCCCTTATATTTCACCTCCAATAACATTATCAGCACCCAGAACTTACTCGAATACGTCAGACAAAATCCCACAGTCAGATTCGTGCACGTGTCTACCGACGAGGTGTACGGAGAACAAACCAGTGCCAGCGAGTTTGTGGACGAAACCACCAAATTGAATCCCACAAACCCATATTCTGCTACCAAAGCTGCCATAGATTTAATTATCCAGTCTTATGAGTTCTCCTACGGGCTCAAGGCCAGCACGATTCGGTCCAACAACGTTTACGGGCCCAACCAGTACCCGGAGAAGATCATCCCCATGACTTTGCACAACTTGAGCCACAACAAACCCATAACTATCCACGGAGACGGCCATAATAAGAGAACATATGTGTATGTGACGGACTTTATTAGCGCCGTGGACCTCATTTGGCACCAGAATCTTCACGGCATTTACAACGTGGGTTCGCCTTCAGCGCCGATCTCCAATTTGGATCTCGTGCACATGATTCTCCGACTCAAGGGCATAAAAAATCCACAAAAGCACATTTGTTTCACCAAAGATCGCAATTACAACGATATCAGCTACCAGATCGACTACCAAAAGATCCTCAGCGCTGGTTGGGTGCCCCAGGTCGACTTGGAGACTGGATTGAAAACCCTTATAGACGCATCTACACCAACAGTTTGATTTTGGTGTCAAATAATACACTTTTTATGGGCATATCTAAGGAATAGAACGGGTCTTTCATGACGTAATCGGTGTACAACACGTAGATGTCTCTGAATACGCTCTTCGCTTGTTGTAGCTGTTCATTTAAGCGCCCAGTCCCGAGATCTTGTGTGGGTACTGGATTGGTTATAAGAATGAACTTTAAGCCCGTCAAAGTCTGGAACACGTACAAATTGAACATATCTGTTTCAATGCTCTGAAGACCGGTTCTGTTTGTGTTGGGGTTGAGTGTTTTTCCGGTCGTTAAAATGGCATTGTTGGTGGATGAAGCAATGGTTTCTGAGGCACTTGTTTCTGATTGGGCCATGGACCCAGTGAATTTGGATGCAATGGCGTGCACGCCGTGTAAAGTTCCGGCCAACACGAGGTAGTCGTTAGCGCTTAACCGGTTCAAGTTGCTGGAGAGGTCATTTTGATAGATAAGCCCCCCGGCCTTGTTTAGTATGTAAAGAGAGTATAGTTTCATGGTGTATTGATGTCTCACGTTGGTGCGAACTGGTACTGGCGTGAACTGGTACTGGCGCGAGGTGGTGCCAGCTAGGCAGGACGAGACCGCCCGCCGTGCGAGGCAGTACGCCCAGTTGCACCACCTCGCGCCAGCCTCACCACTTCGCACTGCTTCGTGCGCCCATCGTTTTCTCACTTTTTTCACTCATAATGAGTAAAATCATCAAACGTCTACTCACATCCCGAATGTCTCACGTCGTAGCTTCCACAAAAGACTTGACCAAAGAACAGAAGGCCTTGGAGGCCCAATTTTCCACCTTGGCTTCCCGTGTCAACGAACAGGAATCGTTGGTTGCCGTCAACAACGCCTTAAGATCCTCTACTTACTTATTAGGAAACGAGCTTAATAAAGTAGACTTATCTTTGTTCGACTCAATTTTGCCCACCATTAAATCCTTCAAAGACCAAGACTTTGCTACCTACAGACACATTGTCAGGTGGGGGGACTTGATCCAGAACTTGACCGACCACAGCGACAAGTTTGTGTTCAACAAGGATTTGGTGATTCCAAGAGAAATCAAGGAGAAGAAAAAGAAGGCGGAATCTGATGCTGCTAAACCCGCCAAAGACGCCAAAGCTGCCAAACCTGATGCCAAGGCCGATGCTTCCAAGAAAGAAGACTCCAAAGCACCAGCTCAAAAGAAGGAAATCAGTGAAGAGGAAAAGAAGGCCAAAGCTGAAGCCAAAAAGGCTGCCAAAGCTGCCAAAGCCAAAGCTAACGCCGAAAAAGCCGCTGCTGAAAAAGCTGCCCAGAAACCTCCTTCCCCAGACTTGGTTGACTTCAGAGTGGGATTCATCCAGAAAGCTGTCAAGCATCCTAACGCCGATTCTCTTTATGTTTCGACTATTGACGTCGGTGAGGAAGAGCCAAGAACCATTTGTTCCGGTTTGGTCAAATACGTGCCTTTGGAGGACATGCAGGAAAGATACGTGGTTGTTATTGCCAACTTGAAGCCTGTGGCCATGAGAGGAATCAAATCCAACGGTATGGTGTTATGTGCTTCTAATAAAGGAGCTGAGGAAGCCGTTGTGGAGTTTGTGAATCCTCCTGCAGGATCCAAGCCCGGTGACAAGTTGTTCTTCGAAGGATTCAACGGAACGCCAGAGAAGGTCATGAACCCCAAAAAGAAGATTTTTGAAACCGTGCAGCCATTATTCTCCACCACCGAAACCTTTGAAGTCACATACACAGAAGAAGGAAAGGAGCCCAAGAGATTGGTTAACGAGAAGGGCGAGTTGTGTAGAAACTCCACCTTGGTGAAGGCCAATGTCAGTTAGTTAGTTAGTGTACATAAATGTTGTGGTGTAGATGTCAGTTCTGGATCTCTTGCCAGTTACTCACGGCGTGCAACCGTCGCGCGAGCGTCGTGCCAGCGTTGTGCCAGCCTCGTGCCAGCGTTGTGCCAGCCTCGTGCCAGCCTCGTGCCAACGTCGCGAGAGCCTTCTTCGCACCCATTCACTCCATCACCATGAAGCTCATAAAGCAGTCTTTTGAAAAAGACTCCAGTGGCTACACCACCGTTGTTCCCCAGGACAAGGAGGACCTATGGCTGACATATAACCTTATCCAGAAAAACGACGAGATCAAAATCCAGACGTTCAGAAATATCAGCAAGAAAAGTGGATTATCAGCAGCTGGAGGAAAAGATAAAGGAAAGCAAGAAAGAAAACTTTTGACGCTTCGAATCCGTGTGGAGGATGTGGAGTACAATCCCTCGGACGAGGTCATGAGAATCAGAGGGAAAACCACCGAAGCAAACGAGTTTGTTCCCATGCAAAGTTACCATACTGGAGAGATCCAGTTGAATAAGCCTATAACGATCTATAAATCCGACTGGGACGAGATAAACTACAATATTGTGATCCAGGCATGCTCCATAGAGGCCAAGGCCGAGGTCGGGGCCGTAGTGTTCGAAGAAGGTATTGCCCATTTGTGTTTGATCACAGATAACATGACAGTATTGAAGAATAAGATTGAGAAATCGATTCCCAGGAAAAGAAGAGGAGACAACTCCAAGCACGAAAAAGGGTTAGAAAAGTTTTACGAGACCATCATCACCACCATGCTCCGTAATTTCGATCTTGAAAAGCTCAAGGTGGTGATATTGACGTCGCCAGGGTTCTTGGCTACCAGTCTTTTGGAACAAATCAACACATATGCCCAAAAAACAGACGACAAAAACCTCTTCCAGAACAAATCCAAGTTCGTGGTGGGCCACTCTTCCACCGGATATCTCCAGGGCCTTGAAGAGGCGCTTCGAGACCCCAATTTACAGAGAAAACTAGCAGATACCAAGTTCTCAAAACAAGTTCAGATATTCGACGAGTTCGAACACAACTTGAATGAAGACAACGACAAGGCATGGTACGGGGTGAAAGAGTGTGAGAAGGCGGTGGATCTCGGGGCCGTGAAGTACTTGTTGGTGACGGACTCGTTATTCAGAAATGACGATATCAGTGTGAGGAAGTTTTACATTGATCTTACTGAACGAGTCAAACACACCAACGGCCAGGTGTTGATTTTCTCCAGCCAGCACGATTCAGGGAAGCAGTTGGATGCACTCACGGGGGTTGCGGTGGTTTTGAACTACCCGGTGCCGGATTTGGATGAGGAGGACCAGGACGAGGATGAGGACTAGACTGACATGTATTTATATATTTATATATTTATGTACAGATTGTATTCATTATTTTGTGGATCAGCTACTTTGTGTATCTATTATTTTGAGGATCGACTACTTTGTGTATCTATTGTTTTGTGTATCAGCTACTTTGTGTATCTATTACTTGTGAATCAGCTACTTTGTGTGTCTATTACTTTGTGTATCTATTAATTTGTGTGTCTACCACTTTGTGTATCTATTAATTTGTGTGTCTACCACTTTGTCTATTACTTTCTGTATCTACTACTTTGAAGATATACCGCTTTGTGTATCTATTATTTTGTGATCTATTACTTTGTGGATCAGCTACTTTTTGTATCTATTACTTTGTAGATCTACACTTCGTGCACTATTTCTTGACTGCTGCTAACCGGTATCTTTCTACAAATTCGTATTCATTCCTGGTCCATATCTTCTGCTGATCCATGTATTCTCTCGACTAGTGGCTTTCTCACCAGACATGCACTACTTTGTTTCATTCTAATCATTTACCAACTTGTGTACATGTATTGATGCCATTCTCCACTGTCTTATGTATTTTGATGAGATGTCTATATTTTTAGGTACACGATTTCCCTCCTAATACATAATCTTTACCCACTCGCTTACCAGTTGCCCTACTGGATTCCACATTTTGTCATAGTCATAGTAGACCCCACTTTGAATTCATACCCCATTTGAGATTAGTGTACCACGGTACTAAGACCTAATAGACAATCTGACGTTCCACACACCCAATCACTGGTCTACCTTTTCAACTCGATAAAATTCTGTAGCCTCGATCGTGATTGGACATTAGTCAATGGGATATCCACTGTCCAGTGGGATTATTCGATCAAAGATATTTGAGGTAGTCTATGTTTCACTAGTGCCTGATATTAGTAGTCCTAATTAGTCTTATCTACACTAGTCTTATCTAAACTAGTCTTAGCATTACACTAAATCTAGACACACGCTGGCCCTATAATTCTCCGCCAGTTTGTATCTATCACCTCTACGATTTTGATCACCTCTACAATTCTGCTTCCAATTCTTGGTGCCTATATTAGTGCTATAATATCTCCAGTCATCCTCCTTTTCTGGGTCGTCTGGTCCTAATCCTATATACATTCTATACATCTCTCTGCCCACATTCTCTATCATATCTCAGCAGTTTGTGGCACCCGACTTATTCCCATTCGGTCCAAGTACCACACCCGGCCTCCTCTCATGAATATCATCATGTCTTGACAGAATCCCATACTCAACCCAAACATGAGCCCCCTCGTTCCATACTTGAGCATCTGTGACCTACTGAGTCTCTTATAGAACCCGTATCCACTGAAAAAAGCCGTGGATGTCAAACTGGTGTTGAGGAAATCAGTTTTTCCTCTGGCTTCATCTACCAATGCCTCAGCACCGAAAAAAAGCGACACTAACGCCGAGTATTTGAGGGCCTGGGAAGCTCCACGTTTAGCTCCCGAAGTGATCATCACGTAGTTCTTTTTCTTGTGGTAAAAGTACCATCCTCCAACGTTTGTGGGAAGCCGATGGCTGTTTTCAGTCAAGTATCTTACGGAGCTGTTTTTGATGCCTTCGTAGAACCCACTGAGGAAACCGATGGTTCCGGTGATGGACGCTATGGCCTTGATACGCTCGTCGGGGAACATGTGGAACCGCTCATTGCGTCGTATGTCTATTGGGTCCAAGGCAGACATGAGTAGTGTGAGAAATCGAAGTCGATAGTGGTAGTTCGCGGTAGATACCCGTACCCTCGCGGTGGCTACTACCTGTGTCGCGGTAGCTACTAGTTCTCTCGCGGTGGATACTACCTCTCTCGCGGTGGATACCAGTACCCTCGCGGTAGATACTAACTCTCTCGCGGTGGATACCAGTACCCTCGCGGTAGATACTACCTCTCCCGCGGTGGTGGTACTATACTCGTGGTACTCTACCAGAGATGTAATAAAATCTACCTGGAATTTGAGCATCTACAATCTATGTGGACTCAAGAACTATCAGCCGCCTAGCTCACGTGAGCACATAAACTACATGTGTCCTCAAAATAGTACACACTGCCTGCCGTCAACACCCGGTCAATTGATTCCTCAATTCCACCATTCTAGACGATAAATCATCTATCATTCATTGCCTACTGATCTAAAATACTCTTAACAAACTCAACATAATCAACGTTTCCATCATCTGTCACATTGATTCCCTTTAACAAGTCCTCCACTTCGGAATCACTCATCTTCTCCCCAATGGATGTCAAAATATACCTCAACTCTCCAACTCCAATGTACCCGGTATTCTCTTTATCAAAGACCTGGAACCCTTTGATGTAGTCTTCTGGCAAGCCAAGAGGCTTGAACCCGTCGGGTCTCTCGATGATCTTCTTATAGGTGTCGAAATCAAATTCACTTCCTCCTACTCCGGCTTGCAATTCAGAGATTTCTGCCAACGTAGGGTTCTGACCAACTGCTCTTAATAAGTCGCCCAAATGCTCCACGGGGATCTTGCCGGTTCCCTTCTTATCGAAAAGCGCAAAAGCGTCCTTGTATGTCTTTGTGTTTTGTGACTACACGTTAGTACTGGGCTTCATATCTTCATCTTGCCACATACCATTTGGTGTTGTTGAAATGATCTGTGAATGTAAACAAATTCCTCGCGCGCCTTTTTGGCCCCCACACGCTGGTGTTCTGAGATTCGATCCTCGAACGCGACTTTGCATCAATAAGTCGCATCAATTGGCATTAGCTGCACGTATGTTAATGGCGTCAAACTCACACCCACGCCCCGATACCGGCTTTGACGTGGGAGATGAGTCGACCCGGACGTCATTGGAGTCTTCTTCCAAAAGGAGGAAACTCGACACCTCCAATTTCAAGCCTGGGAACATCCTCAAAGTCACGGTATCCAACTTCACCACCTACTCCTATGCACAGTTCTCCCTCTCTCCACGACTCAATATGATCATAGGTCCCAACGGAACCGGAAAGAGCACGCTTGTTTCTGCCATATGTCTTGGATTGGGTGGCAAATTGGACTTGATCAAGAGAAGTAAGCTAAAGGATATGATCAAGACTGGAACCACGAGAAGCGAGATCAATATTGTCATTAGAGACTCCGACATGAATGACATCACTATCACACGCTCCTTCGATGAAGCTGCTACTGTCTGGAAGATCGACGACAAAAAAGTGTCGGAAAAGGCCGTCCAATCGAAGGTGGCCTCGCTTGACATTCAGTTGGATAATCTCTGTCATTTCCTTCCACAGGAAAGAGTGGCAGAATTCGCCGGTTTATCGCCAGAAAAACTCTTGTTAGAGACTCAGAGAACCCTTAAGTCTGGATATCTTAGCGGATTACACGAGAATCTTATTGATTTGGACGCAAAAAGAGACGTGGCTATAGAAAATTTGGATAAACTCACCTCCAAAGTGGGCTCCTTACAAGAAGAGCATTCTCAGCTCACAGAGGAGGTCAACAAGTTACAGCAGTATAACGACAAGTCCAAGGAATTGAGGTACCACAAACTTTTGTTGCCTTATGCCATCTTCCAAGATGAAAAAGAGCGTAAAGTTGCCTTGAAGAAGAGAAGAGAAGAGGCAAGACGAAGCCTTGATGGTCTCAAGAACAAGATCGATCCTCTTCATCGAGAGGTGGATTCGTGC
Organism: Yamadazyma siamensis; assembly: GCA_030581535.1. NCBI lineage: Eukaryota > Fungi > Ascomycota > Pichiomycetes > Serinales > Debaryomycetaceae > Yamadazyma > Yamadazyma siamensis. The sequence continues at coordinate 20,261 of JAKTTO010000051.1, read as the reverse complement.
AATAAGAAGATTCTCTCGTGCAAACAGGAAGTAGAGAAATTGCAGAATCTTATGGCCCTCAGTCAACCAGATGTGACTCGATGCAACAAGAAAATCGCTTCTTTGGCCAGTGATATCAAAAAGGCCGAAGAAAAAATACGTGCAACTCACGTCAGCAGACAAGTTCTCGAAAAGGAAATCGAGAACCTCAAAAGTGACTTACAGGAAGCCGAAAATCAGTTGATGGCTTTTGAAGACAGACAGAGTTTGGAGGACCAGAAAGCCGAGCTCACCAGAGCAAAGGCCCTGAAGTCTTCCGAGAGTAACGAAATGCAGCTGACGGTGGAAAGGTGTAATGAGGAACTCGAAGAAGCTCGAAACGAAGAAGATAGAATAAACATCAGAATCACCCAAGAAAAGAAGAAGCTCGACTCCAAAGATAGACTAGTACTACTCAGATCTGCAACTAGAAACAACCTTTTTGCTATCGTACATGGAATCCACGCTGAACTCCGAAACCTGCCTGAATTGAAACAGTATTACTACGAAGCTCCGGTCGTTTGTTGCGAGGTTACCAAACCAGAAGCAGCTGCCCCTATCGAGAAGGTGGCGGACCTCAACACGCTCTTGGCCATCACTCACACCAGAGATGAAGACCGCAAAAAGCTTCTGACTTTCTATCACAAGTTCAATGCTCCGTCCAGAGTCTTAACCAGAGAAGTTACAGGCAGTCATATTCCACCCCACCGGTTGGCTCTGTATGGATTTGAAGGATACCTTTCTGACTTTATCCAAGGACCTGCTCCGGTTCTCAATATGTTGAATTTGAACTGCAACTTGCACCAAATACCCTATACCTCCAGTCTCACACCAGCACAAATCCAAAGGCTTCAAAATCCCGACTCCAACGGCCAATATCCATTTTTGAGATTTGTGGTGGGAAGTGAATTATATAGAATTTCTCGGTCCAAATATGGATCCAAGCAAACTATCGTCACCACCGAGCAAATACAGAAAGCCCGATTCTTCGGAAGAACACATGGGATTTCAGAGGAGTATAAACGGACCGTGAATGAAACTCTCAAGGAGCTAGAAAGCCGGAAGGTTGATGTTAAAACCACTATCGCAAGCAGAGAGAGGCAACAGCAAGAGGCCATTGCCCCATTTAAGGAGTTGAAACAACAAGTGAAAGACCTTCAAGAGTCGTTGGATTCGGTGATTGCTCGGATCAAAACTCGCATGCAACATGAAGGCAAAATCAAACGACTCAAAGAAGATATCATCAGGAAAGAAAACCTGTTGAAAACCGACCAGGCTGCGAGAGTCAAGAGACTCACCAACGATATTCTCAATCGTAACGAGGCGCTCTTGGAGGAATATATCGAACTATCCAAGGTACTCAAGGACAAATCGGATTATAGTATCCGATTGAACAAAGCTGAAGTGTTGGAGTTTGAGTATAGAAGCAGACTCGAGCAAATCGAGTCCTTGATCGGGGAAGTGGATGTTTATCGGGCGGATTTGCAAAAAGTCTTCGAAGAAGCTCTGAAGGCCTATTCTGACGCCAGGGAGTCGGCTTCGGCAAAGCAGATCCGTGAACAGAAAACCAAGTACACACAGGAAGAGAAGGTGGATCTAGGGAATCTCGCTAAGAAATACCTCGACGAGGGTAACTTGAGTGAAGTGTATGTCAAATCCAAGATCCTGCTTCTCCAAGATGAGTTATCGGTGATGTCTGTTGGAACAAACAGAAACTCCATCGACAGACTCAAAGAAGTGGAGGCCGAAATACGTACCCATGAGGTGAATTTGCCAACCCTCGAGAAAGAAAAGGCCAATTTTGACGACAGAATCGAATCCATAAGGCTTAAATGGGAAACTGAGCTCACGGAATTGGTATCACAAATATCAAAAGCTTTCAAGAGCCGGTTCAGAGCAGTAGCAAGTGACGGAGAAGTGAGATTGAAGCCTGCTGCCAAGTTCAAGGACTGGAGATTGGAGATTCTCGTGAAATTTCGGGAGGAGTCGGAATTGAAGATTCTTGATAGACAATCCCAATCGGGAGGTGAAAGAGCCGTGAGTACCATTTTCTTCGTGATGGCTCTTCAAGGTTTGACGCATGCACCGCTCCGGATTGTTGACGAAATCAATCAAGGAATGGATCCCAGTAACGAAAAACTGGCCCATAAATACCTTGTTCACACGGCCAGTATGTCCGACGACAGTCAATACTTCCTTGTCACCCCAAAGCTTTTGACCGGATTATACTACCATCCAAGCATGAAGGTACACTGCATATTCACGGGGCCTCTTATTGATCCGTTCACCAAGAATGATAGTGACTTCATGGACTTTACTAGTCTCCGGGGGTCTCAATGAGTTACATCAAGTCCCCAACGAGCCTGAATGAGTCCAACTAATGACCACGCCCCATGTTCTATTTATTCCCTATATACAAGCTGAAATATAATTACAAGGCATTTATACACGCCTGTATTCTCTGTTTTGTCTCTTGGATGGAGAGTAAGTCGATCAACTCCGGGATCGCAAGTCCCGGTACGCCGTTACTCAAAGCGTATCTGATGCTCTGAAACACGTGCTTTCGTTTGAACTTGAGGGACTTGAAATCATAGTCGTTTTTCTGGTACTGTTGGAGGATTTCCTTACAGCCTGGAGGGGCTTTGGTGGGATCATAAGTGGGACGCTCAAAGAGGTAGGAATAATTGTACACTTCATCCAAGGTGTTGACCATCGGCAACACTCTCTGAAGAACTTTCATCAAGTATGGTTTATCCTCGCTCAAAGATTCGAATCGAGCAGCCAATTCTTGTAAACGAACAGGATCTTGTACGGCATTTTGAAGATGGGCGTTGTTAAAGTAGTAGAGCTTCGACTCGTTGACCTTGGCGTTACCCTTGGTCAAGTTATCCAAGGAAAACTTGGATATGAGTTCTTTCATGGACATAACCTCAGACACTTGTTGGCCTCTTTCTCTCAGAGGAGACCAGCCAAACAACGCCACGAAGTTCACCAACGCCTCCGGCAAAATCTGGTCACGCATGTCGAGAACCCCGTTGATCCCGTCTCTCTTACTGAGCTTTTTGTCTGATAGTGAAGTCAAGAGTGGAATGTGCACGTAGTTGGGAGGCAGCCATCCAAAAGCTTTATACAATGCCAAATGTTTCGGGGTCGACGTGAGCCACTCTTCGCCTCGGATGACGTGGGTGATGCCCATGTGGTGGTCGTCTACGACGTTGGCGAAATGGTACGTGGGAAGCCCGTCGCTTTTCATAATCACGAAATCATCGTACCTGCGATCGTGAATGTTGACTTGGGGCTGGAGATTGAGTGTGCCGTGGACGAGGTCGTTCACGTGGTCGTATGTTTGCGGGGACTTGAACCTGACGATGGGTTTGTGGTTTGGAGACACTTTTGTGTCGCTGTGGCCCTCGCTCTGGCTCTGACTCTGGCTCTGGCTCTGGCTCTGGCTCTGGCTCTGGCTATGCAAGCACTTGCGGTCGTAGGTCACGGTGGTGGGTGGCTTGAGTTTCATAGCCGACTCCCGAAGGTCCCCTAGTCTTTCCTTGGAGCAGTAGCAATAATAAGCAGCACCCTTTTCTACCAAAATATCGGCATACTTCCGGTACAATGAAGTTCTTTCAGATTGTCTGTATGGAGCACTAGGGCCTCCAACTTGAGGACCTTCGTCCACCTCGATCCCACACCACCGTAGCGTATCGTAGATGTTCTTCTCTGCGTCAGCAACCAATCTGGATTGGTCTGTGTCCTCAAGCCTCAATATAAACTTTCCACCAGTGTTGCGAGCCAAAAGATAGTTATACAAGGCAGTTCTTAAGCTCCCAAGATGAAGATACCCGGTGGGAGACGGCGCAAACCGGGTGATGGCCGGAGAGCCGGGGTGGATGGACTTTACATCCGTGGCCTTACTCCCCAATGCCAGCTTGAAACTGAATTTAGAGTAGTGTCTCAAGGCTCTCATTTGCTCATTTGATCTGCAAAGCTTTTGGATGCAAAAATCAAAAGCTGCGACTAAAAATTTTCAATTGTGCCAACATGTCCCACACATATTATCGAGATGTTAATGAGATTACCAAAGCTCAGATGTTCAGTATCATCGTCAACAAGTTCTATATACACAAGTCATTTGATATCCAGAGTGACATGGAGTTTTTGCCGTACATTCCTCCAACTCCGGTGCCGGGCTCGGGACTGGTTGTATCCACCCCCTCAGGCCACCCTGCTACTATATCTGAGGAGTGGTGAGGTTATGAGTGAATGTAATGACTGCATTAATGATTGCATGTATTGAATATACGTTTGGGTAAGACGTTTGATGTAACGAGCCAACCGCGTGAGTTACTGCGGTGCGCGCTCCGGGCAGTGGCCTATTGTGGGAGGTCTGTCGCGGTAGGCCTCTGTCGCGGTAGGCCTCTGTCGTGGTAGTCCACTGTCGCTACGTCTCTGTCGCGGTAGGCCTCTCTCGCGAGGTCATGGCACTCGCAGAACCTCATAGAATTATCATCCTAATAATCCCTGACCTCAAATGACCAACGACGACAACGACAAAAATCACGCTAAACAACTCGACCAAGTCAAGCAGAACTTCAAGGCCTTGTCTGAGTCCCTCTACAATCTCAGCAACGACTACTACCACGACACCAATGATATCATTAAAGCCATTTGGGAAGACCAAGATAGCTGGTTGAATCGTAACTTTGATCTTCTGAAACTCGAAGACTGGAGATCCATTCTGTTCAATGACTGGGCTGATGCCTGGAATGCCAAACACCCACCCGCCACTTCTGATGCTTTTGGTGGCAAATTTGACGGTGCAGATGGTAAATTCGATATTGAGGCTGCTAAAAGTAATGATTTCGGTGCTACAAACGACGACAGATTGGGTATGCCTCACGGACATTCTTTCGTGGGCGTGTTCGGTCCCGGATTTGGCCCTGGCTTTGGTCCTGGCTTTGGGCCCGGTGAGTTCGGTCCCGGGTTCGATTTTGGCTCCAGGCACAGAGGAGTGTGGAGATTTGGCCTCACCAGCAGAGGAGCTCCTTCATTGAGGAAGTACAACGAGTGTTTGGACAAGAATGGGGCCCAGGTATACGATTCGTGGGGCAATTGGCGGTGTCTTTTCCCCCAGGCCGAAATCCCCAATAAGCTTCTTAATAAGAAACACAAGTACGGAGACGCCATTCTCACCAAGGAGGATCTCGAAGAACTGGCACGTGCTGCTGGTGGGTTCCAGGACGGTAAACTCGATTTGGGAGAAAAGGGAATCTTCTTCAAACAATACGAAGACATGATGAACTGGAAGGCTTTGATGTACAAGAATTTGAAGCAGGAACGGGAATCGTGGAGACAGAAGCTCCGCAGCTCCGTGCAAAGTGTGGACACCTCTTCTGTCACCACTGATGGTGCTTCCGGTTTGAAAAGTGACGGTTTGAAACCAGTGGAAGCTTCTGACGGAGCTAAAAATGTTGTTTCCCAGTCCATTGAGTCCAACTACCTGTTCAACGACGGCGAGGCTGTGTACAAGGAGGTGAAGAAGGTGTACTACGATGACGGCACATCGTCCACGTCCACGGTTACCAAGTCGAAACCAGCCGGCGAGGACTGGAAAGTGCAGCAGGAAACAAAGTCTGCGGACTCTGAATCCAAGAGCTGGTTCTGGAAGTGAGCTGGTTCTGGAAGTGAACTAGCTCTGAAAGTGGCCGGCTACACACCAGCCACTATCCCAATCATGTAAATAGCTATATAATGTTAACGAGAGAATACAAGTGTCCATGAGTGAAACATCAACTACAAAAATCAGTGCGAAATTAGGCAGTGATCATGAATCCCCTTAACAAAATCATCTTCCTATCAGCATTTCTTGCATCGGGATTCTTGTTGATACTCCTATCCTGTGCATTGTTCAATAACTACAAACCGCTATGGGTGATATTCATCTTTTTGGTCGCTCCGTTGCCGAATATAATCTCCAATTCCATCGAAAACTCCAGGGACGATTTCCTCACCTTCAGTAACGACCACGGCAATAATCCTTCTCCTTTACAGGAGCTATGTAAATACTTGACGGGGATCTTGATCGTCAGTGGGATAGGGTTGCCGTTGGTGTTGTTCCACTGCCATTTGATCGAGTTGGGATCGACGGTCATGAGTATTGTTGGCGGGTCGATTGTATATATCGATATAATCATCTTCATTTGGTTCTTCAGTGAAGAGCAGGAAGAGAACGACGACTTCAATTTCTAGCCCATATATTAACTTTAAGCTTCATCAGCTCAATTTAAAACTACCAATAAAACAATCAAAATCACCGTCAACGTAATTATAGTAACAAGTGAACCATTTTCCTCGACTCTGGCTCGAAACTCTTGTAACTTGTCTCTGGTACTGGCCAATCTTCTATCTGCCAAGTCGACTCCATTTTCAAGGTCATTCAAGAGAATCAAATGGTCTTCCAACTCCCGGTTGATATTGACTCCCATTTGCTTTTGCACACTTACACTCTCGTGTAATATGTCTAAATCTTGGTCTTGTGAGAGTAATTGTTGCTGATGCTGTGCAAACATCTGGTGGTTGTTGAGTTCCGACTCGGCATCTGAGGCCGAGCTTTCGGGGTCGTCTTTGTACGGAGTGTATGTTCTTGTGCCCATCAATTGGTCTCTGAGGTTTTGTTCGTTATCGTTATCGTCGTCTGCATCCTTGAATCTTACGGATTTCACCGGTGTTTTCAGTACTTGTGAGCTTCCATTGGCATCTGTGGTAGGCGGTGGGGGCACGAACGTGTACTCGTCCACGTTGATGTGCGGGTCGTCAGATAGAGACTCGAGTAAACTATTGTACTTGGATACTATAGTGTCTACATTATGATTATCTTGGTGTAGAAACGTCAAGTTTTTGGTGATCTTGGCCAAGATGCTTATGAGGTCGTAATTATCGTTGGGTGAAGGGTCCAAATGGAGGCTTTGAAGCTGTGCACGTTCCTCGATGGACGTTTCGAGCTGGGCTATTAGGGTGTTTGTTCTTGCTAGTAAGCTCATGATAAATTGCGAGTGCGAGATCTGTAGATATTAGAGGACACTAGAAGACAGAAGACACTGCTTCAGGAACAAGACAGTGGATCCAGTGGACACTACGCTACGAGCAGCACAACAGTGGATCCAGTGGACTCTCACACGTGTACTCTCAAGTCTACACCTCTACACCCCCACACCTCTCCTCGTTTCAATTACTTCATTCTATACATACAATATTACATCAGTCATTACTACCACTTCATCTACTCGTTCCCCTTCCAAATAACCGCACTTCAATGGCATGGGTGTTGTGGGCTACACTGGCCTGGATCAGGTCCACAACTTCGTTCAATGTATTCATGATTTCGTTAGTTTCGTTAATTAGCATATCTTCCATGCACTGTAGTATGGCATGATTATTGAAAGCACCGGCTTGGAGAACCTGGAGCTCGCTGATAAAACTGGCGTGGCTCCAGGTCTTATTTGTGTCTTTATACGGCACAGGAGGTCTTTTTTCCACTCGTTCGTGTTCAAGTTCGACTCCTGTTCGATCTCGTTGCTTGCGATCCTCTGCAGAGTCCACCGTCGTGTGCCCCGTGGACACAGACGTGCCGGTAGACATGGAACTGTGCGACTGGGCAATGCTATCGTCGCTCTCGCTCGCCAGCGACAAGTCCAGCGAGTCGTACTCGTAATCCTCGCACTCGTAATCATAACGATGCACGGTCCCACCATTGGCACCGGCTGCGCCTAGTAGCCCTATTTCACCTTTTGATATTGGCTGACACTTTTTATCGTATACATCATATTCGTCAAATTGATAGTGGCCATGCTGGTCACGGTGATCGTCGTACTGGAGATCATCATACTGGAGATCATCATACTGGAGCAGATCCAACTCGAGTATATCCAATTGGTGGAAAAGTTTCTCTGTACGACTGGACATCCCACACTCCAAAATAATGTTAGGGGCGCCTGCCACCTTTTATACCACCTCTAGACGAAGGGTTTGGACGTTACACAAAATCGCGTGGATCCCTGGGTTTGGGGCGTTTGTCTTGTTCGTTTAGTGCTATATTTGTAATTAGGTTAAGATTGTTTATCAGATCATGCATATAGCGCCAAATTATTTTTAGATTCGGCACTCCCACCCCTGGCGATTCGAAGGAGCGACCAGAAGGAGTGAGCACGTAAAGTGAAGGGTTGACTGGAAACTTCCCTGGTGAACCTTTCAACGATGAACACCCACTTATCTGTGTTTGGATGATGTGTGACCCTCTTCTGTTTGAAATGTAAACAATCTTCCGGTCAACACACGTTCAATCCACATCACTCGCTAATTGATACTTGGGGACACTAGTTTGGGAAGGAGGGAATATTTACGCGATTTGACGATCACGACCACGTGACCTGAATCTACACCTTACAGAACCAGAAAATCACCAGAAAATCACCCGGACCTCACAAGCCCCACACCAGACTACACGCACACATGTGTGTAGGTCTAGTCCCGTCAATGGCCCCGTACGTGGTGACACTTACGGCCGCTTCTCAGCTCCACTCTACTCCCAATGCACCACAATACAATGTCCCAATCCTCCCTGAACCCCTCGTGGCCCTTTTCTTATCTCTGTTGACTCTTTAGCTCTTCATCGTCGTTCTGTGAACTTGAAATTGATCTTAGATGACGTTGCACGTCAGGTGTGCACACTCGCTGATTTCGCTTACGGAGATGAAAAGACTTATACTTATTTACTCAAAATGACACTGTGTCACTTCGCCAAACAATTGACACCTGGCGGTTAATCTGTGTCACAAGAACCCAACGAACAGTCTGTGTTTTCGAAGCCGCATAGACACTTTATGTAGCTAAAGTAGTATTGTTGATTGCACCATTACCCTGAAGCTTGCGAAATCTGGCAATAATGAATTTCGTGCCTTCACAATAGACCATTCCACGTCCGAACAAGGTAAGCATCATCGTCAACCTTCTTATTTGTTGAGAACACGGGTAGTAAAAAACACAGGTACTAAAAACACGGGTAGTGAAAAACACTGATATGATTGCAAAAAAAAAAAAAATAAGCTCCATGACGGGGAATTGAACCCCGGTCTGCCGCGTGACAAGCGGCGATTCTAGCCACTAAACTATCACGGAGTTTCTGTATGTAATTCTCTGGGTTTTGAATATACCATCCTAATTTTTTGGGGAAATTTGAATATAGCTCTACGAATCGCTTAAGCTATCAAATACTGTCTTGTTCCACTTTCTATAAACATCTCTGTGAAATCTGAGTACAAAACTTGCGCAGATCCACAAATTGTCCTCTTCATTTTGCTCTTCACAAACCGCGATAAAAATTAACTATAATGAGTGCCAGCCAGCCACAAGATCTCGTCATCTTTAAAGACAACACCGTGATATCGGATGCCATACTTCAGGGCTCTGCGTCCTACCTCAGTATTGTCTCATACGTTGACGGAACACAGCCCACGTGGCTCGTCAACTCTTTAATCGAGAATGCCTTGATAGGAACTGCTACACTGGTGAACAAAGACTTGAATAAACCCACACCCAAAAGAAGCAAAATCGCGTACATATCGTTCTGTGACCCCTTTGATGCATACCTGAGACGGTGCAAGAAGAATGGGTTGGATCTTTACGCCCAAGAATTCCAGTTCATAGACTGCTTCTCTGATTTATTCACTAAGCACATTACCAAACCCCAGGATCCAGACTCTCAAGCTCACACGCTATTTGATTACATACTTAAACAGGTCAAAGATGCCGACGTAATCTTCGTGGACACTCCTGAGTTGCTCATGTCAGCCACAAACTTATCCAGCTTGCAGTTATCCAACTTCTTGCTCAAACTTAATGCAAAGTGTAGGAACCTTTTTGTGATTTCAAATCACACCAGTCCTCAGATCGTTGACCTCCGAGTAAGTGACGTTCATGATCCCACATACAAAACCACGGAATTGCTTACCACGCTTCATCACAGAGCCAGTCTAAATATTCATCTCGAGCCTCTTAATACTGGCCGTGCAAAAGATATAACAGGAATACTAACAATCTCAAAAGGTGCCATACCATTTGAGAACATCGAGGTCAATGAGAAGAGCTATATATATAACGTCACCAAGGAGTCCAACGTCAAGCTATTCTTCAGGTAAATAAATAATTCATTAATCTTTCTAAACTTTGCTTCTATGTAAATCATACAAGTCATCCAATGCGAATTCTATGGCACACCTGGAGTAAATCATTGGGAAAAGCGGCCACACCGATCGTTCCCCTACAAGAACCCAGTAGGGAATATTCTCCATGGTTCTGTGTATGTCAAACACCCGTCCAAAATCTTTCACCAAATACCTCAATTCAGGAACAATAGTTATTTCCCTGATACCGGCCAAAGTCTGTGAATTGGAGGGCTTTTCGTCAATCACTAGTCTTTTTATGGTATCTGGAAGGAGCCCTAGTTTATTTAAGAGCTCGAGACGATGCTGGATCTCCATGCCCATGATATTTTTGAAATGCTTGATGACGGTGAACCCACTATCTTTAACGTAGGCCTCGTTGAGTTCGTTGCGAAACAGGATATCATCACTGGAGTGCTCGGACCCAATAGCTTTGTGGCCACTGATTCTGCGATACTTGGTCCTGCCATAGTCTGTGTGGTGTTTTAGGTCGTTCGAAATCAATGGCGCAAGGTAAGGTCTCACTAAACTGGTGATGAAGTGGTTCACATTGAATAACTCCGTGAGCCGCGTGTATGCTGATCTGGCCTTTATCTGGTACGTCTCCGAGTACCCATTATTGGTGAGGTTATCTCTGGATCTTCTGTAGTCCGAGGAAAAGTATCTTTGAGTATATGTCACCTCCTGTGGTTTCAAAAACCTCACATTAACATTTGGCGATTGGGGAACGATGTTATTGTTGAAATCCTTCACGTAAAGCTGGACATCATCGGAAAGCACTCCGGTTCCAATAGACGCATATATGGCTGTCCAGATGATAACGTTGGGAGACGTGATGTAATTCAAAAGTGACGGAATCGAGTGGTCTGTGGGATGGACTGCGATATTCAACACCTTCTCTGTTTTCAAGTATGCTTCTTCGAATGTCAAATCCCCTATGGTATCTCTCACAAACTTGAGAAATAAAAGTATGTCCTGGGAGTAGCCCTTCTTGATGACATTTTCCAACACGTTTCCGTATCTCTCATCCACATCGTGATTCAAACGATCCACATTTCCCATAACATCAGCGATAGATATGAGAATCGGTAACAACTCCTCGTCCGTCAAACAACACACGAGGGAAGCCACTGCCGCTCCCACTGCACTTCCACCAAAAATCTTGGGAAGCAAGCCTTTGAAATAAAGAGCTTTTACAACCCCGAGGTGGCACAAACCGAATAATGATCCTCCTTGAAGTATCAAGGCCGTGCTTCCATAAGACTGTTTAGCATCGTGGAAGAAGTCTAAAGTCAACTGTTTGCTGTTCATGATGTACTCTGGGCTTTTGTGTTCATTTTGGGTCTCAAGAGTATCATTTAGATATTCTAGACAATTGAGTACTTCCTGGATATACTCCTCGATTTTGAACTTGGTGCCCATATACGACTTCACATAGAGTTTTTTCTGAGTGATACCCCCGAAATTTCGGATGAGACCTCCTCTCAATAGTGACATCAATAAAGCAGAGTCTTGATTAACTCTGGCTCGTCTTAAACCTTTGATTCTCTCGTCAATCAACACATAATCGTAGTGCTTCGAGATGAGATTCTGTCGCCACAAATCCAAGTTTGTGAGCTTATCTATCTCCATCACTGTCTTCTTCCATTCGTTGTACGTTCGTACATTTTTAAGCAGCTCCAAGTAATCTTTGAGAGGGTCCCTACTGTGGTACACCAGGTACACTTTCTTCACCCAAAAAAAGAACACGTCCAAGAGAACTTCTACCAAAACCCATATGAAGGACGGAGTATGGTCAAACGTGAAACTGAGTACCGGTAGGAAGAGTTTCTGTATGATATACTTTAGCATAAACTCTGTTAGTGCAGTGTCAGTGTCAGTGCGATTAACAATACCTTTCAATCGCACATGTTTAGCGGGGAGATGGACCCACGCTACCACCGTCACTCGCCAGACGCGCGGCACCGGAGGCTGGCAGATAATGTGTCACATTGTACATATATTAATTACTATGTTCACATTGTACGTACATTAATTACTATGTTCACATTGTACGTACATTAATTACTAGAACGCATAAGCTTCTTTCCACGGTTGAAGAACTTCTTACCCAAGTTGGATGCATGTAGTCCTCCAGTTTCGACCTTATCCTTAACACTAGACACTCTACTCCTGATTGAAGCATGTCTTCTTAAATCGTTATGAGCAGCGTTTTGGTACGCTTGAGATGCGATTTTCCCAATGTGAACCGTAGATAAGTTGTCAGACTTACGGAGCGTCTCATTCAACCATGTTTGTAACCCTGTATCGTATTCGTACTCTTTTATCAACGCATCTTGTAGAAGGGCAATTCTGTCTTGGGGCTGAGACGGTTTCATGATCGCTTTCCAATTGGAAACTGGATATGCATTTGGGGGAAACGTCCTTTTTGTGCTGGCAGTGAATGTGGTGCTATCGCTGACATTTCTTTGATGGGAGGTTTGCATGGTTACGGTATCAGACCCAGACCCAGATAATGAGATGCTGGGGGCTATGGAAGATGATACGGTGGTATCAGCACCTGAAACACTTCTGGCACTAGCGGTGCTAGTGTCTCCTTCGTCAGCTACTGGAGCCAACAAACTGGTATACCGTTGGCGATTTTTGTTGCTGCTGTTGACGGAATCCGAGCTCCAGCCCTCTTGGAATTTACCGGACTCATACTCGTGATCATTCAAAATCGAGTCGCTGGTGGTGATCCCAAGACCAGAACTTTCGGTTCGAGTGACGTTATCGCTACTGTTGAAAGTCTCGTCATTTTCCAAACTATCGTCAGGATCTTCATGAATGCTTGGTAAGGCAACATCCACAGTTTCAGGAATGGAAGCAGCACTGATGAAGGACATATTGTCCGACACATTTCTGGGTTTGGTAAACTTTTGGTACCCCACATTTGACTCCGATTCCATATTGAAATTGAAGCTGGACTCGTTGTCGTTATCATTGATGAACTGGTCTCTGAAATTATTGGTATTAGGTTTCCAGCTGCCCATGAACGTATTTGTGCTCATGGTGGATTCTCGCCTGTTCAATTCTTTTTCCATTGCAGGCGAAGCATCCTGTGATTCTTGTCTTTGGTCGAAGGATATTTTTCCTGTTGACAAGGATCCAGTGGACACCACCGGCTGCAATTCCCCTGACTCTGAAGGCTCATTGGTTTCTTCCTCTTCTTTAGGATTATCGATTGAGGTGCTCTCGAACGACAGGTCAATTTCTTCCGGGAGCGGATGTCCCCCACCGGCGTTATTGCTGGTGGTCCCATCTTCGTTGGACGTTTCGGCCACGTTTCTCCTTTCAGAACTGTTTGTGGTTTGACTCTCTTGTTCGTTTGTGTAATTATCAACAGCTTCATTGAAGTTTGTATAATTGGACGAAGGATATTCCGAAGATCCTGGCAGCACTGGAGAATAGGTCTCTTTGACCTTGTCACTTATTGCAGATGGAGGTTTCCTCACCGACGGCTTATGGCTCAATTCCTGGACGTATTGTTCGTGGATCCGTTGTTCGTCTCTAGGAGCAAGAGGAGCTATAGGAGTAAAGTTTTCATCGTCGTCGTCGTCGCTCAACTCCGTGTTTATAGCATCCAAGTCATAGTAGCTGTAGGTGTGGCCCAACCCCGTGGACGAATCGAGTTTGGGTAACGTGTAATCCTCGTTTGTGTTGGTCATAGACTCGTTTTGCAAGTCGTTCAAAAGAGAGTCGAGGGTGGAGGTGTTTTTGTGGTCCTGTGAGATGTGGTCGCCGTCCAGGAAATCGTGGGTGACGTGTGTTTCGCCGTCTTCCTTGTCGTCTGGGTCTTCCTGATATTCTTCGGCCGTAGAATCAGTGTATGATTGGTGTTTGAGATTTTTTTCGTAGTATGGAATGGGATCCAGGTCCGAGTTGTCGGATTCTGAGTCCGAATCGTCAACAAACTTACGGTTGTCTATGGATAAAACCAAATCAGGCTTTGGGTCGTCGTTGGATACCGTGGATTCTTCTTTACTGAGAACAGCAGGAAGCTCCGTGTCCACAGATTCCTTTGTTTCTTCGGCAGTCTCTTTTATGACGTCTTGTTGAGACAACAGACTGGTTTTTGTGTGGTTAGCCACCCGGAAGGAAGCCTCATTCTGGATGGAATCGGCGTCACTCTGGAAACTTCTCTCGCTCATGGGAGTCTCGAGAGGAGTCATTTTTGCAGACGAAGGAGGCTCGAGGATGTCGGAGTCGGACGTTCCGGTTCTAGTGGGAACACTGCCTTTTGCAGGAGCAACGATGGTGGTGCTTTTAATGGTGCCGTCGTCTTGGTGTAAGTTGGATATTATAGGCTGTTCATTGTCATCATCAGAATCGTCCCCTTTGAGTCTTAGATTGTCAATGGAGAGTACCAACTTTGCGTTGTTGTCCTGTTCGACCTTCTTTTCGTCGACGTCGGTGGACGGTAAAACAAATCTTTCAGCTACCACGTTCGAATCGGGGCCTGTGGTATCGTGAGGAAGTTCGGATTCTGAATTGGAGCCAGAGCCGTAGTCGTAGTCGTCGTCGTTCCATGCATCACCGTAGCTGGGAACACTGGCACGGACCCATCGTGCAGACTTGTGTCTTTCAAACTTGTCAGCCATGATGTTGAGTTGATCCCAATAGTTTATAAATAGCGTGAATGTGAATGCGTGAATGCGTGAATGCGTAAATGCGTAAATAAAAGCGTGAGCATCTGCCAGGCTATCATGTTTTACAACAGAATTCATTGACTACATAACAAACTTCAAGTTTATATCTATGGGATGTGACGAACTCAACTGGGGCTTTTGTGTGTACTTACCTCTCAAGAAGTTTCTCATATTATTCAAAAGTGAAATGTATGATTGTTCAGGACTCAGAGTCAAAATGGAAATAAATGCGTAGCTCATAGCCCCACTGGCATTCCCATTGAAGGTGGCATCTGCTGACGTTTGATCATCTTTACTTCCCGATAAACTGATCACGTCTGCAGGAGATGCCTTCATTCTTCTAACTCTATCCTCGTCGAAGTTTCCTTGACGCATCACCGTAGAAGCCATGTTACCTAATGATGAGAGCATTCCTCCGATGTTTCCTCTTCCATAACTGAGAACAGCTCCCAATGCATCTTCACCGACATCCTTGAGAATACTGGGTTCCTTCACCACCCCTTTGGTGGAGTACACGTAAGGCAAATCCAAGGCCGTACCACTGTGACACGAATCGTATAATGCTGTCAATCTACACCCTGGAGGTAAAGGTTTGACCATAATGTCGTGCATGATGTCGTCCACAATGAACCCGTTTTGTTCAAAGTCCAATGGGTAGATCACCTGGTCGTAGCCGTCGTCCTCATCTCCGTCTAAGTCCTTAGTGACACCTCCGTGGCCCGAGTAATGAAAGAAAAGAGAGTCATTAGGTTGTGCACCTCGAGTCAACCATTGCATGGCGTTCAAAATGTTTTCTCTGGTTGGAATCTTGTTGTACAGTCTCTGGTCGTCCGTCAAAATCACCATATCGTCCCATTGGTATCCAAATCTTTCGTTCAAAAACCGACTCATGTTCTTAACATCGTTGATACACCCTCTCAATTCGTTCTTGGAGTTGAAGTAATTGACTCCGATAAGCAACGCCTTTCTGCGTCCCGAACAGTTGGAGTACTGGAACGTGGCATCCACATTGTTAGCGAATCTTTGAGGAGCAGTAGATGGAGCTGACATTTGGCCTCTGTTATAGTTTTGGTCTTGATTTCCGCCATAATTCAGGTACCCTTGAGGGGGACCCGGAGGTGGCAGGTACTGCTGTGGAGGTGGACCTGGTGGAGGTCCTCCCTGGTAGTATCCTTGAGGAGGGTACTGTTGGTTATATCCTTGTCTACCACCATACAGATGGTTTCCAGAGCCGGGGAACATGATGAAATTCGGTGCGAATCGATCTGGAATTCGAAATCTAAAATATTTCTCGAGTTTCGGCATCTACAAGGTACAAATTTACAGACTGTACATTGACAGATGTCAGGCTCTACAACTTGGAATTCTCATCCTTCCCTTGGCTGATGACAATATCTGGGTATAAACTACCCATCATACCCCCAATGTGCCACAAGCCTCCATCAACAACTTGAATAGTACCATTCACATAAGCTCCGGCTGGTGAAAACAAGTACACTGTAGCATCTGCAATATCTCTGGGAGTACCCAATCTTTGTAAGGGAACCTTCTTGTCCAATGGTGCCTCTCCTGGAGGAGCCAATCTTGACATTCCTTCGGTACCTCCAATGGCTCCTGGAGCTATGCAATTGGAGGTGATTCCCAAAGGTCCAAGCTCAACTGCTAAAGCATTGGATAAAGCGTCTACACCGGCCTTGGCAGCACCCACGTGACTCTGGAATGGCACTCCATAGTAATGTAAAGTGGCAGACACAAAGATGATTCTTCCCTTATTCTTTCTCAATTGTTCGAACGTTGCCTTGATGGTGTTGAAAGATCCTAACAAGTCAATAGAAACGACAGATTTGAAGGCGTTACTTGATAGATGATTGAAATCACTCAAAAAGTTCCCTGCAGCACCTGCGATAACGAAATCAATTCTTCCGAGCTCTTTAACAGTCTTATCAGCAGCTTGAACCAAAGATTGTACTTCTCTGACATCCACATTCCCGATACCAATGACTTTGGCACCAGGTCTTAATTTGGCAATCTCCTCTGCAGCTTTGATAGTTTTAGCTTCATTTCTACCAATGATAGCAGCATCAGCTCCTAATAAAACCAAGGCTTGTACTTGGACACTACAAATGGTACCTGCTCCACCGGTGACAAATGCAACCTTGCCCTTGAATAAGTCTGGTTTCCATGATGAGGTCTCGAGATAACTGGTGTCTAACAGCATTGTTTAAGTAAATTTTGGGTTCGGTTCTCAAGCTCGATATTTAACATTCAAATGTGGGGCACTTCCGCGGGATGATCAAAGCTTGTGAAAGTGGGAAGTGAGCACTATTTATTTAGTTACAATATTAATTTGGGGTTATTGGGCTGTGAGTAGGCCCGTGTGAACCACTTAATTGTCCGTATTTGGCATGGTCATTAATAGATCGATTAAGTGTGGACTTTGATTTTTTCGGATTTTTCTAATGTTTTCATTATTCATAGTGCTTGCATCTTAATGGATGCGAAATTCACGATTCTGTTACTTATGGTAAAATATGCATTGAATACATAGTGACAAACAAATCCGGATCTAAAGAACTAAAATATTTCAACTCTGTGACGATGCATCCACTAAGGGATTCCGACGTCTAAGTGTAAACTTACTCAGTGTCACTTTACTTGCAAGTGGAACAACTCTTGCATTTCTTTTGGCAAGCACAAGCAGCACAGGTCTTACAGGAACCACATTTAGCATCTTTGTGAGTATTGACTAATTCGAACATTGGTTATTTTTATGAGTTGGGTGATAGTATTTCAGTGGGAATTCGGCTGCTTTTTATACTCAAAAGCTCCCGTCTTCAATGGATTTTGCAATTGAGTTTTATTACACAAACATGTTTGTGTAAGGGCTGCAGTTGTTTCATTGAGGCACTCAGACTTCCAATAATATGTATTTATGTGTGACCTAATTAACTCCTCTTGGCTATCTCTATTCATTTTTGTGTTCTGTGGCCTATCCGATAACCTGAAAGGTTTCCCATACATAAATTTGGAACCGTTTTCTTTCAGGAGTTTTTCATCAGGAATTGCAGAGAAATTTACCTGAGTATACTCTAAGACGAGAACTTCCACCCAAATTCTGCAGACTACATTCCAAGAACCAGCTTGGGTAGAGGTTTCGGAGTATTCATGGGTAGCCTTTACCTTGACGTGTGACAACCACCCTGAGTCAAATCTTTAATGTACCGTGCCCATACAAATGTCGCAATGTTACATTACTTATCACCACGATTACAATTACTGTTTCTGCATAAATTGCTGATGTCGTGGGACATTTTCACCGTCGATCTGGTTATCGTGCCATTGTGGCCCACAAAAGAGTAACTATAGTCGAATTATGCCGTTTTTTGGTCACGTTTAATCAAAATACCCCTATCTTATATTGTTGGTTGCATATTGAAATCACCCAACCGTTTACGCAATGGCTGCGAAATCGTCTTTACTACCAAAAACTCTATTGTTAATGAGGTTTGCAACCTCAACACTTAATGAGGCCTAACCAACGGTGACGTAGTCCCCGGAAGTAAGTGACAAAGTCTAGATCTCAGTAACAGTCAATTCATTGTTGCACTACTCATAAACTTTCATGTACAGATGATTTTGGGTTTTGTTGTGCACTACCAGCCGGAGAAAGTATCATGGACAACTTGCCCACTGCCAGCACTTCGTGAACCAAAGGACCACTCTTATTCTCATGGTTTTAGTGGCTCTATTGTTCTAATCACCTGACTATTTGACCATTTTCTGTTTACCAGACTGAGTCTTGTCGTAGTATTTTCTCACTATCGGTTTTAATCGAGGCTCAAAGACTGACCGAACACCCCACTATCTGGGCCGGGGGCCTTGGAACACCTATTAGAGTGGCACATAACTCGTAAAGTATGTAGGCAAGGGTCGTTTAGTGGTCATGTATAGCCTGAAAAGAAGCTGAGGTCCGATCAGTGGCTTCTAAATTATCGATTCTCGCTCAACAAAAACCCAACACTTTTAAGCTCTTACTTGGACATGTGTTGGTTGTGAGACGGCATCTAGAACGAATATCCCGGAAATCAACAAAACATGCTGCTTTTCAGTTTCGCCACCAGGCAAGTGCTCTACTTTGCAATTAAGTCTCATTATTACTAAGAGACAATGAAGTAAACTGATTAGTGTAGACTGAATAATGATGATGAGTTAGCATTTTGCAAGTTTTGCAAACCAACGGCAACGATAAGCTCTTCCCTCTCCTAAGAACCCTCTCTTCAATTGTAGCATTTTTCCTCTCATCATCAACAGTATTTTCCCCAGTTCCAAAGACTCAACGAAAGAAATATCAACGGTGGGACCCGGGAATCGAACCTGGGCCTCCTTGAAAAAAAGCGCGCGAGAGCGCTGCTGAAATAATAAGATCGGCTGATCACCTCAATTGAGAAACATTAAGGTAGATGCAGATCTTGACTTTCTTCACAGCTAGTATATAAAAAAAACTAGACGTTGAATCATCAAAAAAGGAGGGGGCGAGCTGGGAATTGAACCCAGGGCCTCTCGCATGCTTGTGTATGTCAGATTGTTTTTGCCTAGAACCGAAGCCCAGACGAATCTGTCGCCCAAAGCGAGAATCATACCACTAGACCACACGCCCGCACGTGAAAGTTCTGGAAGCTGTAAATTACATGTATGTATACACCACTATCGGCCAGGGCTCAAAACAAAAATTTATACGTCAAACCATCCAAAATCACAATGGAAGACTTCACCACCTCCAGTACCATTACTTCATTGGTTCCGGACAAAGGGCTAGCACAATGGAGAAGGTTCTGGTGCTTTCTCAAGGCCAATGCCTTCAAAATTGGGCAAAACTACTCCATGATCCACGTTTTCCATCTCGACATTGAAACATGGAAATTTGGCAACGCCAACATCTGTCACAAACGCCTCCAAAATTTCTCAGCTACCGATCTGTTAACAAAAAAATGCACCATGTTCTCCCTTCAAAATCTGTAAATTCTCGCGTGTACGTATCATTTTCCTAAACTTTCCTATTGCGGAGTTGCAGCCAATATATTCTCATTTTAAGTTTGACCTTAATCAGAATGAGAGTGATCTGGGAATACTTTAGGAATAGGAGACACAGACATCGTGTCGTCGGCCTGGACACCGTGTCATCCTCTCTGAGGCCCAAGGGTCGTCTTGTTGACCCCACAAACTCACAACCTCAATTCTCGCCAGGTGATAGGCAGTCAAATTACAACACCTTAAATCCAGATACCGTCAATATGGATACACAATTTGAGACAGCACACATGCCTCCTGGTACTGAAAATGCCTT